>JAUESF010046967.1:6499-17159 GCA_032274765.1 Malacoctenus tetranemus | reverse complement strand
GGGGGTGCAGCACTGGAGGCATCACCGCTGAAAAAGTCACGAGGTCACGTTTGCAATCTGTGTGTGAAGCAACAAAAAAAAAAGACCTCATCAATTGATAAACGTTGTTTGGCCTCCTCGCTTTCACAGTTCAACGGGTAACGTAGCAATTTTTTTTCCACAATCCGAAACAACTGGCAAGAACCAAGCTCACAACAAAACCAAGAAACTCAGTGTTGGAAGCATCGTTAGTTGGATTTTTTTACTTAAATTGCCAACACTTGGCAATCGCCATGCTACCGACCAAAGCTTTAATCAAGCTGGTTAACACTTCCTCAGCTGGAGCGTAAATGAACAAGCAGGGCTGAAAACAGCTCTCGCTATTCGTTCCACGAGTTGAAGCGACGCAACCTCCAAAAACCGAATCATTTGTGACTTTAATGAACTCGAGCAGTTTCATTTTGGTCAAACTGTGATTCAGAGGTTTTGTTGGGATTTATTTTGACCTAAATACGACACGGGCAGGCAGGTTGGCGATAACCTGATGTGATGAAAATGACTGAATGTAAGTGGGGAGAAGAGACTCAGAAGAGGGAAAAAAGAAATTCGGCTTTAACATTTCAAACGGAGGGAGCGAGCTTCAGTAAATGATCTGTTAGCCTAACAAGGCCGAAGCCAAGGGATGTAAGTTGTTTTTTTTCCTGACACATGCTGCAACATTTGTGAGATTCCTCCCTGAACATGCTGTCGTACATTTACAGACGAGCCGTCCGCCAGGATCCTTGTGGGAAGAAATGTACACCGTCTACAATGGACGCGTCCCGTGTTTCAAGTGTCTCTGAGGGGAGACGTACATGCCCATTGATTCCACACGGACCCCCCTTTGGACTCATGTATCTCAGAAGGGGTTGTGTGGTTGCCCCCCCCCCTCCCCTTTGTGAAACGGCGTGACAGATTTGGATGACAGGTGCCATAAAACTGTTCATGGTGGCCAGATTTCCAGAACACAAGCAAAAAGGGGGATCAAAGGCCACTACATTTATAGCGTCAACGGAAGAAAAGAAAGAAAACGAGAGAAACAGCACTGCTCCGTGAATTATAAATAACTCACAGAAGGACACAGAAGAAAGAGAGGCTTCAGCATCCGAGCCGAGACGATCGTCCCTCGGAGACGCGGCTCACGCTTCTTCTTTCTTTTTTTTTTTAACCATGCGTGTCCTTATCGCTCTTTTTTTTCCCCCCACCCCCCCCTCCTCCCCCCTTTTCCTCCCTTTCGACCGTCTCCTCCACCCCGTCTCCTAACGTTTCCTGTTTTTGACTCTTAAACGTGTCACCTGCGGGCGGGAGCGGAAGGTGAAGTCGTAAAACGCGTCGAGACACGCGAATCAAAGTGAGACGGGAGGCCGCCCCCCCCCCTCTGCTCCCCCTTCTGCGCCGGCAGATTCTGTCAAGAAAGCCTGGAGTCGCAGCTCCATCTTGAAAATGAATATACTACAAGTGAAGCGATGTGTGTTTGGCCCTGCTTTCTTTTCTCCACCACTCCAACCCGTCGATCGGAATTCATCGAGTCTCACCTTCGCCGGGGGGTCAGGCGCTGTCTGTTTAAAGCCGTTTGAGGACACATGAATGAATAGAAAGTTAAAAAAAAGCAAAACAATGGAGCTGCAATCAGATGCAACACTGCTTCCCCTCTAAAAAGAAAACAAGACGATGTGAGAGAATGCGACTGCACTCACCAACCCAAACGTGGAAATTGTTACACACTCACCTCGGATACGGACCTAAGTTACACTTACTGTACATACATACAGTAGAATACACTTCTTGTCTACATACGCTCTCCGTCTCACACTGTCTGGGACACATGCTGCACTCCAGTGACTGCTAGAAGTACAGGTAATACGTCCAGTAGAGTAAGTTCACCATGACGAAAGACAGGGGGAAGGAGACGCGTGAGTAGTTGTCTATGTGGTGCGGGTTCTCCACATGACAGCAGTTGATACTGCGGAGGATCTTGCGGAGGGTGGCCAGGACGGTCAGGCACCAGTGGGTGGGCTCCGGGGGCGCCGCTTCGGGCTTGGGCTCGCTGCCCGAGGGGCTGGAGGGGCCCACGGTGAGTTCCGTGGACGCCGGGGCCGGGGCCGGGGCGGCAGCGGCGGCGGCGGGCTCCTTGCGCCGCTTGGCCCGGGAGTGGGTGGAGATGGTGGTGACGATGCCGTTGATCTCGTCGTCGAAGTCGTGCATCTGGTGGCCGTACTGCGAAGGAGGCGAGATGCGGGAGGAGTCAGCGGGAGAGCGGCCCATCAGAGTTTCGGAAGAAGTGCGCGTGTCTGACTCACCCGGGCAGCAGTTGGCATGGCGATGGAAATGACGACACTGAGCACCACGATGGACAGGATGACTCCAACAAGAACGACAATGGAACGCAACAAACACCGGCAACGCACGGCGCCCATCGGGGCCTCACCATGAGCACGTGGGTTTCCCCGTGCGTGAGCGTGCAGAAGTGGGCCACGGCGTACTCGATGAGCGCGCCGAAGATGAAGCTGAAGCAGATTCCCAGGTACACGTCGATGGCCTTGATGAAGCAGTTGGCGTTGGGCAGGGACGTCCGAGCGCCCATCATCAGGGTGGTCATGGTCAGCACGGTGGTCACCCCTGACAGAGCACAAGCACAGGCGTCCGTCAAGTGTGCGGCGAGGGCGGTGGGAGAGAAGAAGATCATCTGGACGTGCACTTCATCAGGAGAACCAAACAAACACGAGAGCAGCCAGAGACAAGCAAGGACGAGCCTGACGATCCACATTAACCTCATTCAGAATTCCTTCTCATACCAAACCTCCCACATGTCATTAAGTGCAATATTGTGGCGAGCAGCAATCACCTGAAAGACTGGAGGTGGTGGTGATTGGCTGGAGCTAGGTCATGTGGGTGAAGTCGTTGCGGGTATTCGTGTTAGTTTGGTTATGTTTGGTTTGTGTAACTTGTTGTGGTGTGCAAACTGTGTTGTTTTACTCTTGTTTCGTTGCTCTTGTTTGTGTTTGAGCATTTTTTGTTGTCACCTGTTTATGACTTCACCTGTTTTACATGTGATAGAGCGTCAATAAAAAGCGGCATTGGCAACGATAGTCTTGGCTAAGCGTCACGTGACTGCAACTCCTGATTCGTCACAATATCTTTCAGTTTGTTTGGAAAACTTAGTGGAAAATATGGGAAAAGAAAACATAAGAGAATTTGTTGCTGGATTGAATTGTTATCAAAGTCGAAGACGTAATCTGACACCGTCTTTCAAATTAAAAGCAGGCTATCAGTTCCGAAGGTCGTCTCCTTTAAACCTGCCACCTCAGCTCCTCTGTTCGTCTTCGGATGGCTTTGATTCAGGCGCCGGATTTAAAGAGATCGCGAAATGATGCTGAATGAGATATTCCACTTTGAGGAGGTTCTGGTGTAGATTTCAAGCATGAATTTCGTTCAGGTCCGACCTGCCAGAGAGAATCATCACACGCAAAAACAAGGCTCCAAAAAAAGGCAAAAAAAAAATGTAACGTCAGGCACCGTAGGTCGAATGTTTCGGGGGGAGCGGGTCTGTGGGGAGACGTTTGAAAGGTTTTCTGGGTTGCTCCGCGTCCTCAAAGACGGGCCAGTCAGCAGCCATCGATTCAACAATGCAGTTTTTTTTTTGCATCATCTCAAAGAGAGCTGGGAAGGGCCCCGACGAGACGACGCGAGGGCGCCCGTCTGAAAGTCGAAGTTGAAACGGGACTGAACGTTTCCAACGGGATAAAGGAGAAGGCAGCGAAATCCACAGAGGTGTGAGTCAGAGAAGAAGAAAGAGAAGGTTACGGGAGGGGGTGGGTGGTGGGGGGGGCTGGAGGGGAGGGCCCAGTCAGGGAAAGATGCAAGAAACACCCCTCCAACATCTTGCTCCGCAAAAGTATAATAAGTCGGCACCGTCAGCAATCTGATGTCAGACTGCTGAACAAAGACGCAGAGTCCTGACTAAAGAGCTACTTTGTATAAATAAGAGGATGCCGGCTTCTTGAGCCACGGGGGCCACACGTTCTCATTGAAACTCACTGGGATTAATCTTTAAAAAAAGGTGCTTTTCTCGTGGCTTGAATCAAGTGCATCACAGTTGTCCTGGGGGGGGCAGTCTTTCAGGGAGGTCCGTCCAAGTGATTAACGTAAAAGGCAGTGATTTTTCTGAGGACACGCTTGTCTTTTGACATGGTGCGTAAAATCTAGTTCCACCTCGGGTGGAAACGGTTTGCGCGTTCCTCCGCTTACCGATACAGATGCGCGCTGGGACGGAGGAGAGGGAGATCCAAAAGGAAACCCAGGAGAGGACCACCAGCAGGCTGGAGGGCACGTAGGTCTCCAGGATGAAGTACAGGATGCTCCTCTTCAGCTCAAAGTGGAAAACCAGCTTGGGGTAGTTACCTGAGAGGAAAACAGTCCCAAAATATCAACAAAGTATTAATGATTCATGGTTTGAAGTTACCATGAAAGATTTAGGTAGTGTCAGTTTTGAGCGGTAGGTGGCAGTAGAGAGTCGTTGTATGCTCCAGTGTATGTGTAGCTGTATTAGCTAGAATGTCTTGTTCCATATGTGCTAACCACTGTTGGTTTTAGGGCTCCGCCTACTTTTCAGAAGACAGACAGGACTCTCACGATAGCCACTGCACCATCTCGTGGCCAACAGTGGTATTGCAAGTGGTTGAAACAGGCTTTGAGTTGAGATAATGTGGTCATTTTTAGGGACAATGTTTAATGTTTCCTGCAAAAGACGAAAGAAAGCAACTCTTGCTTCTAATGTTTTTATAAGAGCAGAAGTTCTGAACATGCTTGTTACCGGTTTCATAGATGGCCTCGGACACAGACGTGTAGTAGTCCTCCACCGTGTACTGAGCCAGCTGCAGCGACTCCAGACCGCTGACCGACTCGTTCCCCCGGGTCCAGTAGAACATGACGTCGTTGATGTTGTAGCCCCCTGCAACACGGGGACACACACTCGTGTGAGTCGAGCGGATTATCTATAAGCTGACCTATAAGCTTTCCAGAGCGATTGGGTTTTCCAGCCACAAAGTGTTTTTCGACTGACAACTTTGACCCAATCACAGGAGCGAGTTCTTAAAACCTAAAGAAAATGCAGACTTGATCCTCTTGGATTGATTGATCGTGTCTGAACCTTGTAGCCTTTAGTGGAGGAGGACCGTTCGGTTAAACTGAACTGTTGAACTGTTCTGAGTCCCTGCGCAAGTCCTGACAGCTGTACTTCGTATCTATAGACTCATTATAGTTCTTAAACCATCCTACTTATCACTCATGGTGAAACGGGTAACGAGGATGTTATTTGCTACCGTAATATCACCAGGATTTCACAATGACTGCGAACAGCTGCCACTGCCTAATTGCTAAAGCTTAGCTGTGGTCTGATGCCGCTCCAGATGAGTTGTTTAGGATCGCACCCCACCGCGGGAGGTGAGCTCCCCCCCACCCCCCACCCCACCCCCCGAATGCATCTTCTCAGAGCACCGCATCGGCCCTGAGGAGCGGCGGTGCGCGACGCTCGGGGAGAACGCATGCAACCGTACGGCGTGCAACAACAAAAAGCCTGCCGTTCAATTACAACCCTAATGTCTCATGTACGTCGTTACGCTCCGGAATATTCTCTCCCTTATTCGCTGTAACGCGGCTTGACATAAAGAGCTCCAACAGGAATCGCTAATGGAAATGCATTTCTGGTGTTCATTCAATTCTTCAAAGCGGAAGAGCAAAAAGGCAAAGGGAAAAGGGGGAGGGAGGAAGGAGGGGAGGGGGTTGTCCTGGTGTAGAGCTTAACTCTTGCCTCATACCATAACAGACTAATCATGCATATTGCACTGGGCCCCAGAGAGGCGAGATAACCCAAATAAAACTTGGAATAAGAGGGGGCCGTGCAAAATTAATACGATCACTTCGCGTTTAAGCGGCGGTGGCGCTTTTGATGGAGCGGTGTAACGACGCATAATGATGTCACATAATAAGTGCGGTTCGGAATCTGTTAGAGGGGAGGAGAAGAAGAAAGAAAAGAAAAAGAAAGGAGGGAAGAAAAAAAAGGTGTGATTAACGCTCCGGCTGAGGTGCATTTACCTAATTTCTCTGCAGAGGGAGCAAGAGAATAAGGAAAAGGAGAGGGGCTGGGATGCAGCTTGATGCAGGGAGGAGGGTGGGGGAGGGGGGGGAGGATGCATGGTGTAATGTGCTGTGCCATCCATTTGCTAATGCCCGCCGTGGCCTTACAGCCCATGTGGACTCGTGGGTTGCTGACCGGAGGTGCAACACTGAGGGGGCGGGAAGGGGTGGGGGTGGGGGGGGTGAGGGGTGGGGGTGTTCCTGATGCAAGAGAGAGCGCCGAAAGCCCCGTGAATGCAATCTTTTCCCCGCCATCGTTCGTCTCCGAGCACAATAACTCATTATTTTTCCCCCTGACCCACAGCCGCGGCATCACTCTTCAAATTAGACACAGATGGGTAGTGACACTCTGTGCAATAGCATGGAAAGAGCTACGCTGAGGTACGCCGAGCCTTCCGGGCGCCCTGCGTGAAGGCCCGCCCCCCTCCCCCCCTTTTTGAGCAGCCACATTTCGCGAAAACTTCAAAAAAAAAAGAAGAGATCACAAAAGAACACCGGCTGTCTTCGGCGTCCTCTTCTTCGTCTTCGGCGTTGCTAAATATTTCACCGCCATCCTGATTCGGAACGCCCCGCGCCCGCCCACGACGGGCGCTCGGGTTTAAAGCCTCTCCCTCTCCCCTCCTTGTGCGGCAGGATCCACTTTTTTTTGGCACGGCATTAAAAGAAATAAATCCTCGAATGTACATTTTCAATAAAGAGACGTGGAGACAAGAGCGAGAGGGAGATGGAAGATTGAGATGGGGGGAGGGGGGAGGGAGAGGAGACGGCGGGGGGGAGAGAGAGAGGGAGAGATGCAGCTATTTAGCGGAGGCAGGATCCATCCTCCTCTCCATTACCTAACTTTCACCTCCTGCTAAAGTGGCACCGCAGCTCAAGCTAAACGTTTTTTATTTGGCACCCGGGTCCTGGTGGGCTCCTGGCAGGGATCAGACTGAGCTTAGCCCGGCTGGCTGTCGTCTGAGGAGCGGGGAAGGCAAAGACGGCAGACGAGCGAGCGAGCGAGGAGGAGGAGGAGGAGGAGGAGGAGGAGGAGGAGAGAGGAGGCGTCGCAGGGGCGGCTTTTGCTCCTTCCTGCCATCCTTCGCACACCCGACTATAGAATCCATCCTCGTCAAGCAATTTGGCCTAAATGATTATTTACTTTAATTATAAACACGCCGCCGCCCCACGTCGGCTTTAAGCCAGTGGAGATGTGGCATAATTAAGCAAATCAGCGCACAGATTTCAAGAGAGTGTTCTGGGAAAAGGAGTTTCTGAGGCGTGTTGGATTCTAGTTTGTATTTGGAGAGACCGACTGGATGCCAGTCGTGGCTCAGATCGGAGAAAAGCCGGTCTTCCAACCAAAGGTTTGGGGGTTTTTTAATCCCGTCCCTCGTCCCGTCCTCGTCTTGGACAAGTTGCTGAGTCCGAAGTTCCCACATAAAGTTAAGAGAGACCCATGTGTAGATGCTCTCGGGACGATTCTCTTTCCAGAAGCAGTGGTGTTGCGGTGCAGCAACAGCGGCGAGCAGGCAGTTTCTACCATCTTGCGAGTATTCTATCAACATTCTATCTTATGATTGTGACAGCCAAAAAAAGAAGGATCGTCCAGGATCCAGGAACAGGACCGCGCTCGCTCTGACATGCTTTATTTTTTTCCCTGCCGTCGGGGCGCCAATTATCTCCAAGCTCGCTACGATGTCGCCGGTCAAACTGACCGTCCGGCCGTCCCCCCGGGGGGGAGCGCGCGGTTGCCGCGGGATTCCCTTCTTGCCGCTGTCAGCAGCTGATTTCCTTCCTCTCTACCCCCCCGTTGTTTCATGCGTCCAGCTCTGCAACGGGGAGAGTGACTGACGGTGGCTGCTTGACAGTTTAACAGCCGCATAAACTCCATGTTTTCCAAACACGTGGTTTCGGATTGACAGGCGTTTTGGAGAAAAACTACACCTGAGAGTCTCCTGCAGTGGCATCCCGTCCTGCTGCTGTGTCTGCAAAACCTGACGCCTGCAGCTGGCTGCTTACCTGTTGGACGAAGCGCGTGGCGTCCAACCGATCGCTTGGAAACAGGGCGTCAGTAAAACAGTCAACTTTAGACGCGGGAGACGTCCAAAAACCCGCAAATACCCGTCTGCAAACGCACAGCTTTTTGCCTCAGCAAAGCACAAATTCAGTCCAAGTCATCAGCCTCGATTTTTGTCCAGGCTGCAATTTGTTCTGCAAGTTATCGGGACAATGGTTTAAAAAAAGAAAAAGAAGAAGAAGAAGAAGCAGCAGCGTTACTGTGGGGCTCAGCGGCCTCGTTTCTTGTTCAATATAAGAGGTTTTTCGACGGGAGTTTTACAATCGATCGCCTGGACAAATTTTGCAGCCGAGAGGCCGTGGTGACAAAAGAAATCAGATGTCAAAGTCCCTTATAACAGAGATTTTCAAAAGTCTCCTTAGGCTGAAGCGCGAGCCGTCTGAGGAGGACTGGGGGGGGGGGGACCGGGCCCCCTGATCGAAGACGAAGCTGAGTGACAGGAAGATGGCGGGCAGGTTGATCTCTGTCAGTCTGGATTCGGGAGATTATTACAGCGCGAGAGAAAGATCGAATCGGGCGTTTTTAAGGGAGGCGAAGCCTCGAGCACCGGGGGGGGGGGGGGGGATCCGGACCCTCCTCCTCCTCGAGTGGATCGACGGCGGCGCTGGAAGTTAAAAGAAACCTGAGGAGGTGTTTCACACGCAGCCGTCTGACACAGGCTGAGTGGAGCTGAGAGGGGAACAAAAAATGGGATAAACTGTCCAGATCCAGGTGATCGCAGCCTGGAGAGACTCACACAACAACACGTGGGGGTGCGAGGGGGGGTCTAATTACTGGCTTCTGCCAAGCACTCAATTAGAGGTGAAGAAATGCTTTTGTAAACACAGATTTTAACTCTATGTAAACAACTGGTGAGTTTCCAACCCAATAAAACTAACAAATAATTAATGGCACTGAAAATGGAGCGCTTTTACGAGTCAAATTGACGAGTCCATCACCACCGCGAATTGCCAGTTAGCGTCTGTCTCTCTCTCTCTCTCTCTCTCTCTCTCTCTCTCTCTCTCTCTCTCTCTCAGTGGCAGTGTGAGAGATAAGAGGAAGTGATTTGTTTGATCCCTCAGTTTGATCGGATTCACTTTAAATCACTCTGGTCTGCCCGCCGCTGCCCTCAGCAGGCTTGTTCCCACTCTCTCTCTCTCTGTTAGGGGGAGGGAAAAAAAAGTGTCCTTACAGCTCTCCAATTGTAGCGTGCAGGTCTGCTTGTCCATCGGGTACTTGGTCAGATCCATGTTGCACGCCACGGTGGTCGTGATCCTGGGAGGAACGGAAGAAGAACAGGAGGAGGAAGGGAACACATGAGAACAGTAGACATGGCGTGGTCTTTAGTTGGGAACACGTATATGCATAAGCTGAGTGGAATTAGTCAAATTAATGGAAATCATTGTAGATTTGGGGGAAAAAACTAAAGTAAAAGGGTCTTTGCTTCGCTGAGCTGCCGTCCTGGAAGCTCGGCACAGTAAAACGTCGGTCCTCCGTACAGAAAGCGAAATTCAGCGGATGATGCAACCCTGCTCTTATTCTTAGAAATGATCCTTAAAAGTAAAGGCAGACGGACGAGTTTCTCAAAGCTCGGTCGGTGTCGGCAACGAGCCCCGTCTCTTTTCAGGGATGACTCATGAATCTTCGACACTCTCGGTGTAATGCTAGCATTCGATGTCGAGGAGGGGAGAGAGAAAAAACTCACATCGTTCACATTTCAGGGAAGACGTTTGGAATATTCCACTCAACTGAAGAAAATATGTGAATAAAAGGAATTCTGGAGTAGCTCATACAACAAAACAACAAAACAGGTCGGTCACCGCTGTCTTAAAATACAACACACGCTCTGTCCAGTGATATCGCTTCATTACCAGCAAAGAGGATGTTCTTTTCACCCCTCTGTGATTGACTCTGCTAAACTTTTCCAGTCACTAATGACTTGCGGCGCTCTGACTTTTAAGCCTGAAAAACGGAAGCGGAGCAAAAAAACTCCCATGTGGGCAGTGGACCAAGCAACTTTGACCCTCTCACAACAATTTACCACAAAGCTTCATCTAATTACTGACTCCAATTATTACCGTTGCTGTGAAGGAGAGTTGTGATCTTTGGCTTTTTGATATTTTTAACCCAACAAAAAGGATCGGGACATTTACGAGCTATTTCTTTTTTTTTTCTCCCTCCATCGTCTTCTCTATTAATCGCTCAACATTTTGGCTCCAGTCACCCTCAGTGCTTTCTCACGTCCTCCCCTCTGGTGCGCCGCTCCGATGTTTCACCACAGCTGTCCTTCTCTGGTCCAGCACCTCGCGTATGGCACTCCAACGCCGCTCTCTCTCTCTCACAGCCCCTCCTCCCTTTCCCCCCAATTCCCCTGAGGTCAGCCGGTCCTCCCTGACAGTCATTTTGGGGCTTGTTATCGTCTCACTTGTCCCAGTCTTCCGAGTGTGAGGTGCGAAGAGCGAGAGGGCG
>JAUESF010046793.1:0-17189 GCA_032274765.1 Malacoctenus tetranemus | reverse complement strand
GTTATTTGAAATGGTGTTTGATTGGCTGAATAACTTTCCCCAGCGAGATCAACCGGCTGGACCTTGGCCTCATCGTTGAGGTGTGGAACAAAGGCCTCATCTGGGACACCATGGTGGGGACCTCCTGGATTCCTCTGAAGAGTATCCAGCAATCAGAGGAGGTCAGAAGATCCACAAAACACATGAATATCTAGTCTATTAAAGAGGTTTTCTTCTTGGAACTTTTGAAATGAAAGCAGTGGGCAATTTTTTCTAGTTCTAGACATTTCTCTCACATATGAATGTGTAGCTCAAATGATACTCTTGGATGTTAAAATGCTAAAGTGAAGTAAAACTGTGATTGCAGGAGGGCTCAGGCGAATGGCTTTTCATGGATGCAGAGGTCCTCATGAAAGCAAACGAAATATATGGCACCAAGAACCCGACGCCTCATCGCCTCCTGCTGGATACTCGATTTGAGCTGCCTTTTGGTAAGAATTCGTATGTTCAGCTAGTGCATTTTCGAGTGAATGAAGCACAAAGTTCAGGCTCTTATGTAAGGTTCATTTGCAAGGCTGTCGTGTCAAGTTTAAGCCCCCGAAACTGGTGCTCGAGTGTCGAGAGCGTTTGAGATTGTTTGGTACCTGGGGGCAAATCAAAACTTGATCTCCGTGTTGCACAAAGGCCATCAATGTTTTTCTTCTCTGGAAATGTCATCAGTCAATTTCTGAGGTTAGGTGGGGAGCAACGATCCTGCCTGAGGCACAGCGAGGGAGGCTGAGGGTGTAACGCTGTCCTCTGCGAGCATTCTGGACCAGCGATCACTCCTTTTGAGTAGAGGATTCAAAACTACTTCACAAATAGTCTAGAAAAGCAGCATTTAAGGTCACATTTGCTCTAAATTAGATTAAATCACAAGATAGATTGTTATATTTGATTGAATGATTTAATGGAGGATTCTTATGCGTTCCACCGAACCCCTAATGATTGCTTACCTCTATATGTTTGCTCTGAAAACTTACCTTACATGTCGAGCCACAATCTAGTCTCATGGGAGTCGAAGAGTCTGTTTCTGCCCCTGAATAAATTGAGGGCACTGACTCATCAATGGCAGATCTCCCTTTATTAACTTAGGTTCAGTAAATATAATTTTGTCTTTGCCAGGTTGTTCCATTGTGGCCAACTGGATTAAAGAACCATTAGGAATGCTCTTATGTATAACGCTAAAGACGAATAGGCCGAAGACATTGTTCCTCTTTCCTGTACTGTCCATTAGGATTACGTGTACTGTCCAATTGTGAAATCAGGTGGCGGCATCATGTCCCAAAAGTTAATTTTCCTACTGAGGAGTTTACAACACTGTCCAAATCATGCTTATGGCTCCACTGACCGAGACACTCAAGACACTTACAGATGACATTTTTACTGCCGACTGTGTCCTTCACTACCGCTCTACCTGCTCTCTTTTCATCACCACGACAGTAAAAAAAAAAACTCGAGTTTTGCGATCAAAGGGTCTTCAGAGTTTAAAGCGGCGGCTGTCCACCGAGTGGGAGAGAGAGAGAGAGCCTCTTTCCCCGTTTCGAGAGGAGACCTTTAATGGTTCCAGGAACCCATCGTGACTCTGTGCCACCAAAGCCATTCATTCAAGCTGTGGGTCGGAGGGTCTTTGAAGCCCCTGGCCTTTGTGTGTGTGGCCTTTAATGTGCATCTGTCTGGTGTGCGACGCA
The DNA here is from genome assembly GCA_032274765.1 of Malacoctenus tetranemus. Classification (NCBI taxonomy): domain Eukaryota; kingdom Metazoa; phylum Chordata; class Actinopteri; order Blenniiformes; family Labrisomidae; genus Malacoctenus; species Malacoctenus tetranemus. Next base: position 15,480 of record JAUESF010046793.1, on the reverse strand, counting down.
GCTCCATCTGTGAGGGTGGGAGTGGCGAGTGAGCCTGATCTGACACAGAGCAGGACAGTGATCGTGTCTCTGGTAGTGGTCAGAGAGAGTAAGAGCTGTAATTTCTACTTTTTATATTACCAGGGATTCATAAGGGTAAAGACATTTTACCAGTGGAGCCAGAGGGATGAGTTATCTTGGATGTTGTCTCATACCTTTTACTCTGGTTTTTGTACAAATTCTTATTGTATCGTTTGAATTGTGTGACAGCGTTGTGGCAAACTTGTTTGCAAGTTTTTGAAGCTTCTTTCCACCAAAGATGTTTTTGTGACCGTCACCTTCCCTATTCTGACATGTCAACATTTACTGTTCTAACATATGCTGGAACACTGAACCACGCTGCAAGTTCATGCCATGATAAACAAGCACAAATGTGTTAGGATGGCAAGTGGAACATAATGCTTGTCTCGTGTACTTTGCCACTTTCTTTGGGTGCCAGACATCCCAGACGATGAGGCACAGTATTGGACTGGCAAGCTGGAGCGCATCAACACCATGGGAATCCATGACGAGGTATCGTGCATGTTATTGCGGATGACATGTGTGTACAGCAAATTATTCATGTTGTGTCTTTAAGAAAAGTGATTTGAAACAGATGAAGCCTGAATAACATGTTTGATGTCCCTTGTTTCCTCTCTCTCCCCCTCTGTTCTCTGTAGTACCCTCTTCAGGATGACGTTCAGAGTCGCCCACTACCTTTTGCGGCCTCTCAGTGCTGTGAGTGCATTTCCACATACTGTACTTGTACTCGCCTCTAGGTGGAGCCAGAATTCCACCTTTCCTCCTCACAGTCACATTTCCTCTCACCTTTTTGTCTGTATTGCAAACAAATAGTTTAGTGCTTCAGTAAGGGACCACAAATTTCAAAATTCAGCGCAAAATGACACTTTTTTTTGTTTATTTATTTGTTTGTTTGTTAACACACACCCCGCTTCCTCTGACTTACCTCTCACTTGTAACATCTGCACTTTCACCAGGCAACTATTTCGGATGGGCTGACCCAATGAGTATGTAAAACACTTTGATGAAGCTTCCTCCTTGGCCAACCCTCAGTCCCCTCTGCATGTCATTACTGCCCCGTACTCCCCTCCCAGTGACACGTAACCATTACGAACCCCATGCATTTGGATTTCAATCTAACACTTGTTTTTCCCCGCTCTTCTCCTCGACTCCCCTTGGCCTTTTTTTTTTTACTTTTTGTCATGCTCTTGTGCTTTTTTATATCTGGCTATAAGATGCAAATTGCTGGTGTCATTAAATATTTAGAACACGAGATCTGAAAATCTAAAAAACAAGTCTCGAGAAATTATTGTGTAGTGTTATTGCAGCTCTTTCACAGAAACAACAGGTGGCAGTCTTTGCACCGGTACAGTCACGCAACACGCATTTTTGTGCTGCTACCACTTTAGTCTTCAAGTGATCAAGGGCATCGGTTTATCGTTCAATCACTCACTTTATCGCTCTTATAAAAGATAAACTCCAGCTCAGATTTCCCCTCCAGCAAAAAGCTCCCGGTGAAGATCTGAATCACGTTTTCTTGGGTTTTGGCAAGGTCACTCTGGGAACTGTCCCGATTCAGTGCAGAGAAAGGAAATTATAACATATACAGGTGTAAACCCCTTCAGATGTTGATGTGCATCGTCATTCAAGTCTTTATTAGACCTAGTTTGTTTCCTCAGCTCAGAACATCGTTTTAAGTACCAATAGAATAATGATTTGTATTCCCTTTTTCAGTAAGAAAATATTTCACTCAGCTTCCTGTCGTAATAAACATGCTGCTACCTTCTTGCCAGTAGCCAGCAGAGATCATGTGTTCAGTTTGTGTTGTTGCCCATTGCAGCTTTGGATGACCAGGACAGTGCTGTTGATGACCGGGACAGCGACTACCGCAGCGAGACCAGCAACAGTTTGCCTCCGCGTTACCACACAACAGCTCAGCCCAACTCGTCCATGCACCAGTATCCCATGGGCCCCCGATCGCAGCACCACAACGACTGCTGCACCGACTCCATTCACAGTTTTGACCTTGACTACAGGGACCAGAGAGGAAGCAGGTAGCCAAAGCCCAGACAAAATCACTTGTGTACATTCAGCAGTTGACACTCATCTCTCAACTGTAAAAGTCTTGCAGATAAAAACTGCACCCCCCCACTGCAGCAATCACTTTGAAGTTATTGCTGTATTAATGTGAGAATTCATTGCAGCTTTAAAGCAAATTGAACCAGAGCAACCAGTAACTGTGGCCTCCGAATTGAGTGTTCCAAATAGGACTCTGCTGTAATTTATTGAAACGACAACAACCGATATGTTTGTTTGTTCTCCATCTCTCTGTCTCTCTATAAATTTATTTACTTTATTTTATTGTGCAACATCATGCCTTTGATGTGCCTGAAAACCTCCCATGTTAAAGAGAGGGAGGTATGTTATACGTGAAAAGAAACAATTTGCAATTTCACAATGAAACAGCAAAAATATCTGAGGGAGCGACTTCTCAATGCTAAATTTCATTATGATCTTCACTCTGCAGCTGGAGTCATTTTGAGTCATGAGACATTGTTGGTGCATGCTGGGATAAATCTCGTGCGCTCGTCATGAAACGCTCATGCACCAGCGGGACCTCTCTGAATCAGTCTGCTTTGACTGATAGCGAGTTGATCCGGATAATTCGGCATCGGGAAAAACAAATGGGATTCCAGCCAGGAGGAGCTCATTGTTCATGCTTCTATTCTTTTGATATGGTCTTGAGGGTCGGTTGTTTTGGTGAAAGTTCCTGGTTGTGCGTCAGGCTCTGAATTGGGTTTAGTCATATCGCAGAGGAAATCCCTTTGTCACACATCTGGAGGGAGTCATTCTGTAACAGATGAGTGTTTCTTTCATGATTAAGAAAATTCCTCAACCAGCACCATATGGTGGTGATTTCGCATGCATTTCCAATGGACACGAATGTAGGTTGAGTGTTGAAGGGCTGATAAAAGCGTGACTGCTGCAGTGGGGATTTACAGAGATCTGAAGTGACTAGAGGACAAGCGAACAAAGGCCACATGTACACAAACACTATCTCACCAAAACAATAAATTTGTGAGAAGGTGCAATTTGTTAATACTCAAGGTAGTTTTTTCTGGTACAAGCACTTAAAAGTTGTAAGAATGTGCATCAGATTTGAATCATATTTCTAAAAACCAATCACGCTGTCAAACTGCAGTGCTGAATGCGATAACTGTCTTTTTATTTCTGCATGAAACTGTTGTCTGGATTTTTTTATTTACCGTACTGCTTAACTTGTGTTCTTGTTTGCATTTTTTGTCTTTGCATTTTCTCCTCATCTCCGTCCTCTTCATTTCCATCATCCGTTTATATCTGCTGTTTAACCTAAATAAGAGCTTCAAACCAAATGGGAAGAGTCAGAATTATACCTGTAGATTCTGGCATGGGGGTCGAAGACTGGGAAAACAAATACAAAGGGCAGAGCAAGCCTCAGCTGAGTGACTTCTTAGACGAGGAGGACAATGTTATCTTGCGAATGGGAAGGCCCTACCCTGAGCAGTCACACATGCCTCTCCGGGAAAACACGAAGCGCAGCAGTTTTCTACCTGCCCCCTACCCTGAGGGTTATGACACCATTGATCGCCGACGGAAGAAGAAGATAACAGACCCGAGAGGGCTTCTCAGCAATGAGGCTGACAAAATGAGGGAGGAGACCTTTCCGTCTGACCTCGCGTTACTCCGTGAGAAGAGAGGGGAACTGTTTATGCGTCAGGTAGCAGATATGCAAGAGGAGGAGGAACGAATGACTTCATGCCTCAGGCCATACAAAAACGGGCTTCTGTACAAGACCAGGATGTGGGCAAAGAATGAGCTGGACCACACGTTGGAAAACTACGTAGCGTACAAAAGAGAGCAAGATGCCAGAATGAAGGCGAGATTTGACTTTGATTTGGAGAACTCTCAGGATCTGCACTACCCTCTCGGAGCAGAGGAGGATATTGACGACGTCGCCTTCATGGCTGACGACTTTCATTCGGAGTCCACAAGGCATCACAAAGATCGGTATTCTTTCTCATATGAAGGCCACTCAGAAACATCCCAGAGCCTACGGGAGAAAAGGTATGGGAAATCTAAAGCTGGTGGGTGGGCCCCAGAGATGGTACTCTCTCCTGTGGAGGAACCAAGTGATGAATATGTAGATCCTATGGATGAACTCCAGTGTTTAGTTGAAACCGTTTCCGAATACCTTGCTGAAAAAGAGGAAGAAATCAGCAAGTACGGTTCTCTTCCTAAATCAAGTAAATCGAGACTGTCTTCTTTGGGCAGCAATAGAACAGATTCTTTTGGAGAGGACCCAAATAACTCATCAAAAGATTCCAGAGGAGAATCTCAACCACCTCCGTCTTCTGATCAAGGTATTTCAGGAGTGAAAAATGCTGTCAGTTCATTGTTTGGTTCTCTAACTGACAAAGTTGTAGGTGGCCCCAAGCAGCCTGCTCCAGCCACACAAGCACCATCTGCGCAGCCTTCACAATCTGGACTAACAAAACTGTTTTCCTTTATCCCAAAATCAAATAGCTCCGCTCCTGTAGCTGTTGTATCTCCAGTAGAACCACCTCTGGAAAAATCCTTCAGTTCGTTGCCTCATCAACCACCGCATGATGCCAAAACACAAGGACATTATCAAGACACCAAAACAGTACCAAGAAATCAAGCTCAATCAGGTACAAATCAGCATGTACCAGAGTCATTGCCCAAACCCCAAAGTACTCAAGGGAACTCGGTTTTGGGAAAACTAAATCCATTAAAATTATTTTCCACAGGAGATACAGGAAGCTCAGCTGACTGTAAACAGACACCCCAAGAGTCTTCTTATTCTCAAGGTCAATGGGAAGACAAAGGGTTAGACAAAGGTGGTGTTCACGGTAAGCAGTCAATATCCTCTGACGGATTTAGGAATTTGGAAAAAACAAGAAGTTCATCTCAAGAGAGGTATTTCGGACAAAATCGTGACGAGAGCTTTAATGGGAGACAACACCAACAGATTCACCGACAAGAGAATGTGCCTGTTCCAAAGCCAGGAATGTCAGCTGGCCAAACACAATCTACAAATGCTGGATTCTTCAACCCTTTAAAAAAGTCATTTAGTTCACTCATCACACCTGCTGTTCCCGTTGCACCCCAGGTGGTTCCACCTGTGGCCGTTTATCCCGTCTTTAGAGCTACAGAGGGTCCTCAACCACAGGAATTAGCGGAAGACCCATCATTGATTAGTAAGATTAAATTGCCTTTTCGTTCCTCTGAAAATATCTCCTCTCAGCAACAACCCAAACAAGAGGGAGGCATGCTCTCTGGCTTTTTAAAGTTTGCATCGAGTGAAGATGTTAGTGCCTCTAAATATACACAAAACCCTTCCCAAGCACACCAAGTTTCCTCTTCGACAATGTCCAATCCAAGTTCATCTGTTCAACAGGAAAATACTGAGAGAGGATGGTTTTCCAGCCTGTTAAATCCTGGCCCTGCTCCCTCGGTTTCAAACCAGAATGTCAGCAGTCATCCGCAAGCTCAGACCAGCAAAGTGCCATCCCCCACACCTGTACAACATCCACCAAATCAGAATCCTCCTTCTGCTCCTCGTGGATCACAGCATCAAAATCCCAATCAGCCCGAATCACAAGGGTTTCTGACAGGTCTTTTCAAAGGAAGTTCGGCAGATGACATTTCTCATATGGGCTCCAATCAACCAAAGCAGGGGGGGCTACTCTCTGGACTTCTTAAATTTGGGTCAACCAGTGACATATCTGGCAATTTGCCTCAACAGAGTCCAAATACTAGTCAACTACCCAGAGGCAACAATCCCACACAGCTTCCTCACCAGCCTGCCCCAAAACAAACTCCTTCGGCTCCACAGACAGGGGGCCTTTTCTCAGGAATATTGAAATTTTCATCCACAGAAAACATTCAACAAAATATACAACCCACTGAAGCAGAAAAACAAAGGAATGCCCCTGGTGGTCACCCTGGTCAGCAGATGATGCCAGGCGAAGCTCAGCAAGCACAAACTCCACAGAAGGGACTGCTGTCAGGATTGCTCAGATTTGGATCCTCTGAGACGATTCCAAGCAGTGCAGCAGTTCACCAACAAAGCAATGTTCAACAGAATCAGTCCAGCTCCAACCAACAGAATGTTCAAAGTCCAAACAGAGGTGCTCCTCTCAGGAACAGAAGCCCAAGTCAGCATGTACTCCAACAGGAGCCAAGTAAACCAGGCTTTATGCGACAGCAAACTGTTCCTCTTCAGCAGACCCCATCGCAACAAGGGGGGCTTTTGTCCGGGCTTTTTAAGTTTTCTTCTGCAGACAACATAAATAAACAGAGCCAGCAGTCAGTTGAACAATCATTTCAACATCAAGGAATTGCTCCAAGTAAATCCAGCTATGAGCAAACAAGGCTGAAGAGTAGTCCAACTCACAGTATACCAACAAGTAACACAACACAAAACACACAACGTAGCGGTTTATTCTCTGGACTTTTCAAATCATCAGCAGAAAGTATACCTCAGAATCAGCAGCCTGAACATATTCATGCCTCTCAGCAGCAAACCCAAGTGCCAAGTAGTCAATCTGGACACACACAGCAAGAGACAGCAAGTCAGTCTGGAGTAATCTCAGGATTGTTCAACAAGTTAACCAAATCAACTGAAACTACTGATGGAGCAGCTCAGACATCAACAGCACCATTACAGAAGATTACACAACAGAAGACCAGTATTCATACGGAAACAGTGAAACCTCCACTGCAAAAACAGTCGCATACTAATTCACAACAGCCCTCACAAGACCATACAGAGAGAGAGAATAGAAATCCAAAAGCTGCCCAGCAAGGGTTTTTGTCTGGGCTGTTCAGCAAAAATGTGACTGATGATCTTCAGACCAAACAAGCAGAGATGTCCAGCCAGACTTCAAAACCACAAACACCATCAACAAAGTTCACTGAGTCACGTTCAAACCTATCAAAAAGCACAGAGTCGGACTTTGGAAGGGACAGTCTGCACAGAGTTGTTCCAGCTACTCCCAATCCAGGTCACAGTAGACATGCTTTGATCAGAGCACCTGTCTCAATTGACACTGAGAGTTTGGACTTGCGAACATCAGCTACTTTTGCAAGAACGCTTCAGAGTCAGTTAACGTACTCTTCAATTAGCACAGGTAACTTATCTCAGTTATACCATTCTGGCTCACTTCAGTCAATGAGCCCAATGGCTTATAGTACTGGAAATATTCAGTCCCTATTACAAAACTTTGCAACTTCTCCAACATTGCCCAGACAAGCTTACATGGGTGGAAGCAGCCCCTCCTTGTCTGCAGCTACAAGCCAAAATTTGTACCAAGGCCAGTTGTCTCCTTATGCAATAAGTCCCTCTTATGATGAAAACCAGTGGATTCGTGAGAGTGCTCTATGGCAACTCTTTCAGAATGAGTCACTCAATGATAATTTCCAGGTAGAAGATCAAAATTATGGACAAAACTATGAGTGTACACCATCACCAGCATCTGTCCTTCACTACAATTCATCTAATGTCACTCAGTCTGTCAACCCCATGTCATTTCAAGGTGTTGTTTCTCATCAAGAGCACATCGAACCTTATCAGTTTGATAGCCAGAGGATTGATGACCAGTATTCCAAAAGAAAATTGTGGAATAGTTATGAAGATTTAGGACACGCATCTTATTCATCAAATGATGACGGTGTGTTAAACTTAACCACCAAGCAGAATTATGCAAAGATTGGGAGATGTCATTCCTTTAATGATGGTAGCACTTACAGTTTGAATGGAGTTTCATATCATGAAGGTTATTACGAGGAAACTGCACCAAGCCTGTCTTACTCGGCCAACTGGCAATATGGGATGGATGACAGCAGATCACAAAATCATCAGAGTCACTTCAACATGAATAGACCGATAGAGCCGAACCGCTTTCAAAGAACCAATACTGAGATAGAAGATTCTTATTATCTTGAAGATACTGAGTGGTATCAGCAGTGGCTCACACTTCTGGAGCAAGGAATGTGGTGGCCAGCTGAAGATGGTGATTGTGGCTACTTTGTTTACACAGATCATGAGTATATTTATACCTTGCTTACAGATGCAGCAGGTGAATATGTGTACGCCTGTGCCCCTGAGGGCGAATCATGTGGCGATGCACATAAATTAGACAGTCTTCCAAGTGCTTGGTTGCACAATGAAATGGTTTTAGTCTGCGGCTTCAAAGTTCCCCTTTACAATGAAGATGAACTTCTGTGGCTTCCTGGTCAAGATCGAACTGATTCTCAACTTCTTAATGCCCCCTTGGACCTCTCTGCTGCCTACAGAAAAGGAAATCAGATCATGAATTTAAATCTTGATCAGTTTTCTCAAATGTTTGAGAATTCATTTTTATCACAAGGGCAGGAGGGCGTTGATTTCACCTCGTACAGATTAAATAAAGTCAGAATGGATCCAAGACAACCTAGTTATGTCTATGATGAAGTAATTGACCTTTCTTGTCATAACAAGGATCACATTGGCCCTAATTGGAACAACCATGAAATGAAGACATTACTTGCTCACAAAGTTGCTGTCTCATTGAACTCTGGTGCAACAGCAAGTTCAGATCAGCAGGTCCTTCACAACTGTTACCAACCGAGTCAGCGGCGGCGTTCATCTGCCGCTGTCACAATAAAACATGTGGATGACGTGTCGGAGGATGAATGGAGGAAAAGAGTGCGTCCAGGAGAGGAACAGCCAAATCGTCAAGTCAACAAAATTTCTTCCCTGATTTCCTCTTTTGTTGGAAAAACCTCGCAGATGGACATTAACAAAACTAATGACCAAGACTCTGGCAGACAATCTCAAAACTTTCTTGCATCAGGGTTTAAAAGTCTAAAGTCTAAGATTGTCAAAGAAGACACCCCTCCTGTAGTCACAACACCAGAAAAAGTGGAGCAAATAAATAAGCCAGTTACCACACAGAGGAGAATTTTGCCCACAGTCCCAACAACTAGTCAAGTAACTCCATCACCAACGCAGTCACAGATGTCACAAAAACCTCGACTTTCCCGTCAGAGCACCATGGTCCAACAAGCAGCCCCACCAACAAAGCCCAATGTTTCTGTGCCTTCAGTATCAAAGGAATATGTTAGCAAACCTGACCTTTCTGGACAACATGCACCTGAGAAGTCAGCAAATATACCAGTAGAGCCACCTCCTGCACAACCTCAGACTGGCTTAATGAGCTTCTTAAAATCAACAGTAGGAATGGAGGACACAAAGGCAGACTCCCAGAAAAGTTCTCAGACATCACTGAATCAGGATAACAAAACCGGCAGCACCACATCATTACCCGGTAGTGGAACCACAAATAAAGAAACTACAGGAGTTTCAAATCTGTTTGGATCTATTGGCAGTCTGTTTAGTACAGAACCACCACCAACACAAAAACAGCAAATGAAACCTAGTGTTACAGAGAGTTCACTGCCCTCAGCAGCAAGGTCTCAAGGTGTACCAAGACAGCAAACAATGGATCAAGGCACCATGTCTCGGGCAGAACCGAGCCAAGGCCCCAACAAAGGTCTTTTGCAGACATCCTCTCCAAATCTGTCGACCAGTCCCGCAATGAGTCAGTCACAAACGATGCCCCCTGCAGGACACACAAAACAACAGGAAAACAAATCATCTGGTGGACTATTCGGCTTTTCAATTGGAGAAATGCTTGGGGGACCTGCGGCAGCTGCTCAACCTGGACCCACACCTCAAACACCTGCTGCAGCCACAGCTCCACAGGAAGAATCCATTGGTAAAAGCTTATTGTCATTGTTTTCTGGGCCAAGTCCTCCACAGCCTGCACCCAAGACTGTTTCCTCACCTCAAACACATCCCTCAGGGCCAGCACCACAACCTCCTCAACAGGAAACACTTGGTAAAGGGCTACTATCATTATTTGGAGGATCAAGTCCTGCTCAGCCTCCTAATCAAGCAAAGCCTTCTGTTCAGCCACCACAGCAGCAGACTCTTCCTCCAAAAGAGCCTCCATCTGGAGGGTTCCTTTCGATGTTTGGTGGTCCCAGTACGCAGCAGTCTCAAGCACAAACAGGATCTTTTCTTGGGGGAATTTTGCCTGGTTCTGCAAATTCATCAAATTCATCTGAAAGCCCGATGAAGGGCCTATTTTCAGTTTTTAGTGGGCCCACTCCTCCTCAAACACAGCCACCTACAGTGCCATCTCAACAAAGAACATCTCAGTTGCAAACTCAAAAACAACAGGAAGCCCAAACACAATCTAAACCCCAAGATCAACCTCAACCTCAAGGACAGACAGGCCCCTCAGTTCTTGGTGGTTTCCTCGGTGGCTTGTCAGCATCTACTGAAGGTCCAGGAAAGTCCTTGTTTTCCATGTTCAGTGGTCCAACTTCTCCTCAAACACCAGCTACTGGCACAGCAAATACATCATCTTCACAAGGGAATACAGCACCCAAGGGGCCTGTGAAGACTGTGCAGTCTGATGTTGTGCCGCCCAAACAACCCACTCCTAATTCAACTACTGCAGTTCATGCGACTGTGAAAGAGCCAGAGACTAGTCATGTACAAGAAAGCCCCTCCCAGGTATCCAGTGTTTCAAGTAGTCAGGTTTCTGAAGCAGCAGCTGCAACCTTGAGTGAACATTCAGTGACCCAAGAAATTAATGATCCAAATAAAGAGCTTACTACCCCATCCAAAGACATTGTTGACACGATACATTCTCATGAAGAGAATTCCTCAGTCAAAGATGTTGAAGTTGGATCTGAGAAATCACAAAATGACGCTGTCCACAAGGAAGCAATCACAGAGAGTGTACCGAAAGACTCTGTTCCTCCTAAAGAGCCTCCAGCTTCTGGTCTATTATCTATGATCAGCGGATCAACTGCATCCATTACAGATGGTCCAGCAAAAGGTTTGCTTTCTTTATTTTCAGCACCAACCCCCGAGCCTACCACAAACCAGACTGGTCCCACTAGTACAGGGTCTGCACCTGAATCAACAGACTCTAAGGAACCTCTAACTAAAGGTTTGTTTTCTGTCTTTGGAGGATCTGCACCTCAGCCCTCTTCACAGCCTGGAAGTTCTCTGTTAGGGTCAATGTTTGGAGGGTCTTCACCCCAAGCACCAGTTTCTCAAACAGGAGGGTCACTACTCGGTGGATTATTCGGAGGATCTGCTCCTCAGGCTGCACCTCAGGCTGGTCCCACCAAACCTGGAGGCTCACTTCCTCCAACAGGAGGATTCCAAGGAGGATCTTCATTGCTTGGAGGCTTGTTTGGTGGCTCTGCTCCTCAGGCAGCTGGGTCTCAGACTGGAGGATCTATTTTGGGTGGCATTTTTGGTGGGGCTGCCTCCCAAAATGCAAATGAAAATAAAGGTTCATTGTTGGGTGGGATTTTGGGAGGGTCCTCTCCTCAAGCTGCCCCTGTACAGACTGGTACGTCTCTTCTTGGTGGCATTCTACCTGGAGCCTCTGGTCCTAATGAAGGACCTACTAAGAATTTGCTTTCAGTGTTTGGAGGATCTGTTTCTGCAGCAACACCCCCTGCTACGGTTACAGCAACATCCAATGATGACAAGAAACCAACGCTACCTGTCAGTGACACTGTAGGTGACACTGGAAGTGATGTCACCGTTTCACCAAAGCCCACTGAAGTTAGCAAAACAGCTGTCAGTGGGTCTGAAAAATGTGAATCTGACACTGCTCTAAAAACTGAGGAGCCTGTGGAAACCTTTAAACAGCTTGAAGGCACAACTCAGTCTCTTGAGGCCAGTTTGTCCAAAACAGATGGCGATCTTACTCAAGCAGCGAGCGGTAAGGATTCTGACAATCAATCTGCTGTTGCTACAATAGCAGAAGATGTTAAGCCTAAAGAATCAGAAACATCACAACAACCTGATGGACCACAACTTGTGAGTAGTGTGTTGAGTCAAGATGCAACACAATCTAAAATAGAACAAGAAGCTCCAGCTGCTCAATCAGCAAGTCCTGTGGCCCAGGTACAGCCGAAGCCTCCCGAGCCGGAGAAATCTGCTACTGACGCAGCAGCAGATGCAGTAACAGGATTTATGTCTTCCCTTTTCAAACCATCCACTGCATCTGCTGAAGGTCCTCAGCAACAGCAGAGGACTTCACTGTTTGGACTTGGAGGAGCAACGCCTCAAGCTACACCCAGTCAAACTGGGCCATCAATACTCGGAGGTATTTTTGGAGGGTCTCCTGCCCAGGCAGCCTCTCCACAGACAGGGGGCTCATTGTTAGGAGGGTTATTCAAAGGGCCGGCTCCTCAGTCTGGACCTCAAACCAACACCTCCGCCCCTGGAGGATCAATACTCGGTGGGATGTTTGGCGGAGGAAGCACTGCAAAGCCTGCCGGGCCACAGAGTGGTGGATCATTGCTGGGTGGGATGTTTGGAGGAGGAGGGGCGACAGCACAGCCTACGAGTTCTTTACTTGGTGGAATGTTTGGAGGAGCCGCTGCTCAGACTGCAGGTTCACAGGCTGGAGCATCTTTACTTGGGGGCATAGGCGGGTCTCTATTTGGTGGTATGGGGCCACCACCTAAATCGCCTGAACCAGCACCAGCTCAGACCAAGCCTGGCACACTTGGTACACCAACACCTGGAACAGCTCCACAGTCACAGACTGACAAAGACAAAATTCCACCAAAAGGCCCATCATCTGTCAGTGAGGCTGCTCCAACTAAATCTGAAGACTCAACACAACCAGATAAAGAGCAAGCCAATTCAGGAACCCAAGCTGGTACAGCTGCTGGAGTATCTGAAGCTGCTTGTCCTCCAGCATCTGATGGTACAATCGCCCCTGCAAACACTGCAGGCGACTCGACTCATCACATAGAAAACACAGAAAAAGAAAAGCCCGTTTTTGATGGCACGACAATACATGAGGCACCAATGGTTATTACAGGCGACCCTGCGAGTATAGAAAATGTCAAATCAGGCCAACCTGATGTCCAGAATGCACATGATGTCAAAGCATCCCCAGGAAATCAGATGCCCAATGGTGCAGCTGCACCTCAAGAAAAATCTTTATTTGGATTTATATCAGGACAGAGCGATGCTGGAAAAACACTTGGCTCCTTGTTTTCACCATCAATATCAGTTGCTTCTTCATCTCCTCAAACAGAAGGAAGCGGTGGTCTGTTTTCGGGATTAAAAACTCTCTCTGGAGGCCTATTTCAAGATGAAAATTCTACTGCTGGAAAACAGGAGTCTCCAGCTGCTTCATTATTTGGAGCAAAACTAAATTTCCCATGGCAGACAGAGCCTCCAAAGCCACAAACTGCCCCAGTCGTTACATCTCAGCCCCAAACTAACAAGCCAACAAGTGGTCACACACAAACTGAACAAAAGGTTGCAACATCTGATGGTCAAAAGACTGAACCGGTAGGTTCCACAGATGAATTAGCAGCCCCCCCAATTTGCATCTCCACTCCTGAAGTAGATCCTTCAGCATCCCTCACCCCAGAGGAGAAGGAAAGCCTTGTAGAAACAGACCCCTCTGCAGGTCCTACCTCTGGATTGCAGCTGGACAACCAGTCCAAGATGGATCTATTGAATGCAAAAAGGCTAGTAAAAGCATAATAAATGGCACCCCCTCACCATTTATGATGCATCCACCATTTGGGAAAAAAATGCATATCATGTCCAGCTCCCATTCCACTCTTACTTGCTTAGTGTGTGCAGTTTTTTTGGTTGTTTTTTGTATCGTCATGTCAAGTTTGTGTGACCTATCCCTGCCATGTCCTATGTCACTCTAAAGCAGAATTCCGGACAAAATTTGCATGTTGTTCAATCATGGCTAGTGTAAACATTACATGTTGAAAAAATAGGAAGACAGCTTTAAACCCTTAATCATTTGAATTGAGACCTAAAATATTGATGAATATTGGCATGCCATGTTGTTAAATAATGTAATTTTTGTCCAAGCATGGAGTTCTGATGTGACATGTACAAAGTTTTGCATAGTTGATACTCGTGAAAATTGAAAGACATTGATAAACAACCCACAAGTTTTCAGACAAGTGGTAAAAAATGTAGTTTGTGTTTTGCCTCTTTAAAGAAATAACCCATCATGATATTTCAAACACACACAAACAACCATATTTATCGTTTACTCTGTTTGCTGACTGTTCATAGTTGTTGTAATACATGTTGTTTGTCTTATCGAAACCTGAAGAAACTTCTTTGTAGAAAAAAAAACTGTATATGTAATTTTATGCAGTAATTGACATATTTTATCATTCAGAAAAGTACATTTTTTTCTACTTCACACCTCCAAATTTATTATATTACTTTGGGTCGTCCTCTGGTAACCTCTTCAACGTATAAAAGGCAAATTTAGCACTAAAACTGATGCAGTTTTTGCATGTTTTATTATTTCCAACATGCAGTATTCTCCTTGTAAGGTTGGGTATCCATGATATGGATGTTGTGTGTTACTAATATACACGTGGTGTCCAGTCCTGATTCTAGAGTCCTTAGATGTCCCCTTAGTTCAAAAACATTTGTGTCAATTGTTTGAAAATTCCAAGAAAAAAATCAAAGCTAGATTTAGAAAAACTAGAAAAACTATCATTTTTATAATTTTCTCCACCCCATCAAAAATAAAGGTCAAATAATATCCTTTTCTGATTTTGATTATCTTCTCACTCTCCTTTTACATTATAGTCCAGTGGAAAGTAGCCGCTTTGGGTCATCAGGAAACCTGAGCCTGGTCAGCTCCCAGCTCAGTGAGACTGGCCATGAGAGCACTGGGGGGTCAGAACTGGAGGAGTCCTTCCACTCCTACCACAGTACTGGCTTTCACCCATCTACAAATGGGCAGTCACGGACAAATGGACATCTTTCCACCAATGGACACTCAATGGCCAGTGAGAAGGAGCTCCGTAGGGTGTCACCAGAAGTAGGAAGGCCATTAAAAGCTGACTCTCCAGCTGAGAGAGGATCGTCCAAACACCAAAGGTACACGTTTGGTTTATAGTTCAATTTTTGTACTCACTTTAACGCTGATGCATTAATTCTGAAGGTTGTGCCTGTTTCTCTTTGTCATGTTACTTTTAAATCTAACCAGATATCATGACGATGGACCACCACTGCCCTTCACTCCATCTAGACTTCGCTGGCTGAAGGCCATCAATAAAGTCAGAGTTCAGCTGCGTGAGGTAGGCGGTGCTTTACTAACCCTGTCACAACACTTGCATTTGTTTGACACTGGTTGAGTTGAACCTCTCTGAACATGCATTGTGTCCCTTTTTTGAATTTTACTTCTGAACTCGCACATTGCGCCTGTGACACTGCTATATATATGTGTGTGTGTGTGTGTGTGTGTGTGTGTGTGTGTGTGTGTGTGTGTGTGTGTGTGTGTGTGTGTGTGT
>JAUESF010046638.1:0-13904 GCA_032274765.1 Malacoctenus tetranemus | reverse complement strand
TTTCCCCTTTTTGCTCCGTTCAGAAATGGAAGAAGAACTGGTTCGTCCTCTACCCGGCCAGCCAGAACGGCATCGCGCGCCTGGAGTTCTACGACTCGCCCTCCAGCACCGCCGGCGGGTCCGGCGGCACCTCGGGGGGCGGCTCCAACGAGAAGACCAGGAAGCTGGACAAGAAGCTCATCCGGCTGTCCGAGTGCATCTCCATCCTGCCCGCGCTGACCGAGAGCTGCCCCAAGGACAACATGTCGGCCTTCTGCGTGGAGACCAACGACAAGACGCACGTGTTCGCGGCGGAGAAGCACACGGCCAAGGAGTGGATGGACATCATGTGTGACATCGCATTTCAGGTAAAAAAACCCCTTCAAAATAAAAGTCCTGAGCAGTTCCATGCGCCTGCTCTTGATTCTAGTGTTTTTTCAATTTTTGTTTGAAATGTGCAATTCCAGTTTTGTCAACCACAAAGCCCCTCCCCCTCCTGTTGCCCCCTGGCGCCTCCAAGGAGGTCCCAGACCCCCCAGTTTGGGAAGTTGGGGGGGTTCTAGAAAACATCTTGTTCCCTGCTCTCGAAGCTTGACCAAATGTATCGACGCAGCACGAACAGAACAAGACCTTTAGTGTTGTGGAAAAACTCACAGGAGCTGCTGCTCTGCATTTCCTGCGTGCTGTCACGCAGCCGCGCTTGTTTTACGTGTAAGTCGTCCAAATGTTCCCACACAGGCCCCGGAGGGTCTGACTCCTATTGTGGCCGCTTCCACACACACATATACAAACATGAACATGACACAGATTCACAGAGAGGAAGCCGGAGGGAGTTTCCAGGAGGAAGACCTCATCCGCTCTGGAGCTCCAACTCCCAAATTTTTCTTCTTTTTCTCACACGATTTCTCGACTTCTGTCCTTCTACTGGTTGAACTGGAAAATCCACAGTTTCTGCTAATAAAGCAGAAAGTTTATGCAGCACAAAAGCTGCAGATGTTCCACATGATGACGAATGTGAATCGGTTTGCTCAACAGGGCGGAAGCGGGAGCAACAACAGCGCGACAGACTCTAATGGAGGATCGCAGGAACTTCAAATGTCTGAAAACCTCATCTACTACTCCAGGGAGGAGGGTGAGGGCGCTCAGGCTACAGAATCACACCAGCATCCGTCCAGAACAAGCTTCACCGACACTAAAAAAAACAACCTCTCTCTCTCCCAGTGAACCAGTTCTGGGTGAACATCCAGCGCACCGAGGCCTCCGATCGCTGCGGGCTCGCCGGCAACTACTGGCTGAAGGCTGAGAGCGACGTGCTGATCCTGAAGGAGCCCAAGAGCAAGCGGAACCTCCTGGTGTGGCCCTACAAGCTGCTGCGACGATACGGCCGGGACCGGGTGGGTGTCGCACGCCTTCAAACGTGCTATTTCAGACACGTCACGCAAATACGCGGAGTGGAAGCGCGGCGGCGTCTAATCCGGGCTCGGCCTGCGCCACTGATCAGACTTAAGAAGCGAGCGCAGCGACTTGCACATGGCTGTGGTCGGACGCAGCCCGTCGCTGACAGATTATATTTAGCCACACAGATTGTGGCTTTTTTTCTGTGTCACTGTGACACTTCAAGGCTTGAATTGGGGAACTAAAGCAGACGCATGACCTTTAAAGGGCCGGCCCGCTTTTTGTGTGTGTTTATTTTCTGCAGGTGTGAAAATGAACGTTCGCTTAGCAACGTAAACACACGATGAGGAGGCAGGTTTATCTGCGTTGGGTCGAACGTGACACAGTGTTGTGGTTCCTTTCGTCTTCAGGTGATGTTTTCCTTCGAGGCGGGCCGGCGGTGCGACTCGGGCCCCGGAAACTTCACCTTCGAGACCAAGCAGGGCAACGAGATCTTCACGCTGGTGGACCAGGCCATCCAGTCCCAGAAGGCCCAGGCCGAGGAGTCCCACCTGGTCTGTCCCGGCAGCGCCGACCCGGACTGCCCCGCCTCGCTGCAGCACATCCGCAGCCCGCCCCCCGGCAGCGGGGACAGCAGCAGCTGCAGCAGCCGGGAGGCGGACGGGGACTCGGGCGGCAGCAAGCCGGGCTCGGCCGACGGCGTGCTGGGGAAGAGGGAGGGGGGAGACGGAGGGGGGATGGGGGGGAGGGGCCAAGGTGCAGGGACGGCGCTGAAAGGGAGGAGTTTGCCAGAGCCCCCGGTGATGCTGGGGGTGCTGGGAACGGGGGGGACGCCTCCTCGGTCTCCAAGAGGACCAGCGGGGAAAGGTGGAGCTGTGGGCGACGAGCACACGGGCCTTTACTCTGAGCCGGCAGACTCCCTCCGCCTCCCCCCGCGCAGCGCCGACAGCCTCTACTCGGACCCAGTGGACGTTATCAAAAGCCAGAATCAAACCGGCAACCCCCCGGTGCCCAACCCGCGCCTCCGACCGATCGGGGACGACGCCTCGGCGGCCTCTCAGGCGGACCACCACCACCACCACCACCACCACCACACAGGCAGCAACCACCGGAAGCCGCCCGACCTGTACTCGCACGTGTACGACCAGATCAGCCTGGAGCTGAGCCAGAAAACGAGCGCGCTGGGCCTGAACGGGGCCGAGGGCGGGGGCCGCGGCGGGGGCCGAGGGCTGCACGGCAACAAGCGGCCGCCCGGAGGTCAGGCGGAGGGGACGCCGGCGCTGCCCGTCCCGTCGATGGAGCACATCTACGACGAGCCGGAAGGTTGCGCCAAAGGAAGCGCCGGCCTGCCCCCCGGCCTGCCCCCCGGCCCGGGGATGACCATTTACGACGAGGCCCGCGTGGAGCCCCACGGCCAGAGGAGGCAGGAGGAGGTCTCGGCGGCCCCCGACGGGAGCTACAGCGCGCCGTCCCAGGGCAAGCACTCCCCCCCGGCGCAGCCGGGCAAGACCCGCAGCGCCCCGCACCCCCCGACGCCCAGGCGGCCCAAGCCGACGGCCACCGCCAGGCTGGGCAAGGGCATGTTCGCCCGCAAGGAGCCGGTGCCTCTGCCCCCCGGGAAGCACGGGGGTCCTGGCAGCAACGCGAACAATAACAACAACGGTTGGGGCGACCGAGGAGGAGGAGGGGGAGGAGGAGGAGGAGGAGAGGGAGGCGCGAGGGATCTGTACAGTAAAGTGACCAAACAGAAACGTCCACCGACTACTTTTTTACTGCGATCCCCTGACATCATTTACGACAACTTGGGAGATATTTGACATCTAAATAAACAGACTTGTGTGTTTGACGTTGGTCTGTTGCTCCACCTGTGGACTGGAACCGTCGTCATCGACAGGTGATTCGCTGGGAGTGGATTCGCTCAAGGAAGCCACATGACGGCTGGAGTTTTGACACATGAATGCAGCGAGCGCAGGGCCACCCTGTGTGTGTGTGCGAGAGAGTGTTTGTGTGGCTGAAGCCATAATTGGTGCCCCAAGCCACAGTGTGGTTGGAACGGGCGTCTTCACTCCAGCACACCAGCGCACACATACATGCGGGGATTTGCCAAAAAAGGAGCGAGGGCGACTTGGCTGCTGCGCTGATGGAGTGACGGGGGAAACATGTCGGGTTCTTCTTTATTCCCTCAGCACTGCTGCTTCTCTGTTGCTATGAAATCGAAGATAATGTGACGGCCAGGAGTCCCTGTTTGACAGGTCTGCAGTCTCTCTCTCTCTCTCTCTCTCTCTCTCTCTTTTCTGGATTGAGATGTTTCACTCCGCGACGTGGCTGCACTCGAGAAGCAGCTGTATGAGAAACAAAGTAAAGCAGCCTTAGTGACCACTGATCTGGAGGAAGCACATACAGTGGGACTTCGTGACTCTTTGAGTGGTGGAAAAAAGTCCTCAACTGCTTGTGAAGAGGTCACATTCCCTCCGCTCCCTCCACAAGATGATACTTTTGAAGTCCTGTTTTTTTACGTCTCGCCAAACTAAACGAGAAAACTAATCGATCCCCAGCAATGTGTCAGTGTGTGTGTGTCAGTGTGTGTGTGTGTGAACAACAGCTGTGCTGTCTGTAAATAGAACTAATAATAAAACTGGTTGTTTCCACCCGGTGACGCTCCTCCAAGTCAATCTGAGTCTCTCTCCCTAATTGCCACATTAGCATTTTCCTCCCACTGTGCTTGTCCCAGCCAGGAGCCAATCAGACGTCGCGCCTCCTGTTTTTCACAGCAACTCTTTTTTTTTCAGCTCTGGACCGAGCGGGACAGTCTGACCTCATCCCTCACTTCTCTCTCTCTCTCTCTCTGCCACGCTCTGTTTTTGTTGTTTCGCTCCCGTCTCCAACCACTTAATCGCACCGTTAAAGCCAAGCCCCCGACCCCCCCCCGCCCCCCAAACAAAGACGTCCTTTCTTTCTTCCGTCTCTTTCCTTCTTCCCCCTTTTTTTCTCCCGCTCTGCATTAATTCTGTTGTTGCGTTGCTCCGGTGACGCTCAATGGAGGCTGGTTCGAGTCGGACACGCTGTGCATTTCAACCGCCGGGAGATACCGTGACAGGAGGGCGGGGAGGGACGATTGGGAGGAAAAAATGAAAGAGAGGAGAGAAGGAGAGAAGGGAGGAGGGGGGGGGAGGAGGAAAATACTGCTAATTGACATTTTAAGGAATTTTGAGGAGAAAAGAGAACATGTGGGCGTTTGTCCTGAGCTGGCGCTGATGAAGGAGGGAGACGAAAGAGGGAGAGGAGATGAAAAAGAGGCTGACAAGATGAATGCTGGCTGAATGAACCTGTCTGTGTCGGCTTGGCCCGCAAACAGGTACACTCTGTTCCCTCCGACGCGCCCGCGCCCCCCCCACCTTCATCCCACTTTATCCTTCTGTGTTTTCACCTGCTGCCGCGGTACTTTCTGGACAGCAGGAGTAACTAGATTACTTTCTGAAAAGTATATTCCAACATCCCTCTCTCTCTCTCTCTCTTTCTCTCTCTCTCTCTCTCTCTCTCTCCGTCCAGACAGAGCGGAGGAAGAAAAACAGAAAGTGAGCGAGCGGCAGCAGTGACCTCCTGTCTTTCTCATTAAACTCTGAGTGAACTCACTCAGAGGAGCAGTGGGGAAAGGGCCACGCGCACACAACGCAGACACACCACCCTTTATTTGTCTTCTACTCTTACTCTTTTCTACGCCAAAACAGTATGAGTGTGTGTGACTGTGTGTGTGTGTGAGTGTGTGGAGGACGGCACAAAAACAGGCCATAAAAGTGACCCCTGGAAGGCAGAAAGCGTGATAGCGATCTCTGTCTCCATAGCGTCTTTATCTCCGCCGACCCTGCTGATCGCTCTCCAACTTGGAGGCGGGAACTTTCCTTTCATGACCTCCGTGTGTATTCAGGCAGCCACTCCAATCGACCGCACGCGCGTTACAACTTTTCATGGAGTTTGGTCCAATAAAAGAGAGTTTGTACAGTCAGATTTGCAACGATTCGACCAGAATCCAGAAACAAAAGTGAAAGCAGCAGCAGCAGCAGCAGCTCCAGCGCTGCTTTCGGAGCGGCATGAGAAACGTCCTTCAGGAGGAAATAGTTCGTCTCAATGGGGAAGTACACATCTTCGCTCGCACACTTGCACTTGCGTGCATTGAAACAGGCCGATAAAGTGTGAAGTCGTACGGGGGGACGGGAGGGTGGGGGGGAGGTGGGGTGATGGTGAAAAGAACAAAAGAAGGGGAAGTTGCACAGCGAGAGAGACAAGAGTGCAAAGAGTTGCCGGCTGATTCGATAAGTGTGTCTGTGTGACATCACCGCGTTAAACTGAGCTGTCGAATCATTTGTTTTACTTTCACCAACGAACATTTTTCAACGGTTTTCAGTGTTTTTGTCCAGTGTGAGCGGTGTGAGTGAGAAACATGGAGGCTTCAAAGTGACATGTCCACTTCAAGGTCCCGCCAAAGCACGGAAAAAGCAGCACATCACGTGTCTCTTTCGCTCGACATGTTTTGAGCAGAGGTGTCAGAAATAACCAGCTGTGGCTTTACAGGATGTTTTCAGCGTGAATATTATTTTTTGCGCTGCAGAGTGACTTCCTGGCGGCTCGAGCACACTGCGCGCTGACTCCAGGTCAGACTGGAAGGGCCTGAACTGCCTGCTGTTAAAAGTCTCAACACAGGAAAAAAGAGGAAGAAGTGAATCTTTTAATAGCTGCCAGTTCAAAACCAAAAAGGACTTCCTTGAAATTTCAACCTAAACGTCCTCAGAAGGCCGACGCGGCAGGTGTCTCCCTCTTTGGGGTGATGAAATCTTCAAATGTCAGCTGCTGTCCTCACATTTACTGCGACCTCGAGGCGAAACTCGGCGCCGTTTCTGCTTTCTTTCTTGAGATTCTGCCTCATGAATTATGAGACTCTTCTCTTTCGCGCGCGTCTACTTTCAGACGCACCTAAAACCGTCGCCCGTCTGACTCTGCAGACCACCGGGGGCTATTTTTAACTCTGCGTGGGTGAACGCCATTCAGACAGTTTCATTCAGCGTCTCGCTGGCAGTTCCTGTGAACAATGCCAGTGCAAGGCCTCAAAATGAAAGTCGTATTCGAGTTTAAAAGCCAGATATGAAGGTGTGCAAAGGTGAATATGCTCCGACTGCATGAATGACTGTCAACAATATGTAGGAGTGGCAGGAAAGTCGTCTCGCTTGTTCGTGTTTGATTTTGTGAGTGATTGTAGCTGATTTTTCGACGCGCAGACACCGTTTAGGTTTCCATCGCAGGCTCATATTAGGAGTCCTGCAGCCACCTGACTGCGTGGCCCCACTTCTCCTCGCAGACGTCGACTTCCCCTTTCAGTTCGTGCCAGCGCTGCTGGGAAGAGAGGCCATTATTCGAAAAAAAAAAAATGAACCGCGGCTCTCGGGTGCCGCGCCGGAGCCGCTCCTCGCGGTCGGAACAATGGCAGGAAAGGCAGAATGCATCCCGGTGCTGCGAGGGTCCGTCCCGCTCCGCTCTGGCTCCTCTGCAGAGCGCAGAGCAAAGAACAGAACGAAAAAAGACCAAAAAAAAAAAAAAAAAAAGGGGAAACAGCAGATTGGTCCACGAAGCAGGAAGTCACAGCACTGATATTACACTGACTCAGGAGAGGCCAGACCTGAAATAAGAAAAAAAGTGCTTTAAGACGATGAAATATTTTTACAGATGGGAACGGAAAAAAGATAAGAATAAACAACGACCTGTAAATAGTGTGAGGAAAACAAAAATATAACTGAGTGCGAAGCGACAGAGAAGCGACAGAGAAGCAGTCAATACAGGCCTCCACAATCAGTCTCTCACTCCTCTTGGTACTTTGGCTGCATTGAGCCGGGCCGAGCTCGTGGAACAGAGTCCACTCTCCTTTGTCCCGTCACATGACGCTCAGCTGCATCGTAATAATGACTCGTTAAAGCCTCTCCAGTGTTTCACTGGTTCAATGCAGGCAGCACCCGAGAGCAGAAAAGGTCAGGGGGTGAAAAGCAGATTCATCCTGGAGAAACGACACCAAGAAAACGACCGTCTCCATCAACGGGTTTATTCAACCTGCAGCTAACGGTTTCTGATAACGCGTCTGAGAGAGGAATCAATAACTAGAGGAATAGATGTGATGCTACGACAACCGAGCTGTGATGAACATCCACAGAGAGAGAGAGAGAGAGAGAGAGCATCACCTGAGCTAATTTCCTGTGCAACGCCGACAATAAAACAGAGAAAAACAGTCAACAAACGGTAAACAGGAAAAGAGTGAGCGGCGAGATAACGATGCCATGGAGTCCAGAACAACAATGGACTCGAAACTCTGAAAAAACAACAAAACTAAACACGGCAGCTGTTCTGAAACCTCCAAACACTTCGTTCTGACTTGGAATTCAGGGAAAACAAAACACAAACAGTTCCTCTTTTGTCGGCTGTTTGTCGTGTCCCAGTCTCTGCCAAATGTGACATTTAATGAGGAGCGTGTCTCAAAGCTGACGGGTCAAACAGGGGAACTTCAGCTCCGGCCTTGTGACCTTTTGAGGGGGGCGGGGGGGAGACACAGACCGGCTGCTGCTGTTCCCTCTCAACAAATTGATGAAATCCGCTCACGTTGACGGGATGTCGGGGGGGGTTCAAGTGGGACGAGAGGAAGTAAAGGTGAGCGGGAGAAATGGGGGGGGGACGGGGGGGTGTCAGCATGTCCGGCTGAAGTCTCCGTCCGGACAAAAGCAGCGTTGTGGCGCTGGTTGGTGGATGTGGAAGTCCTGTGACATCACAAGCATGAAGTCATGTAGCATCGGCGTGGCCCCGACAGTGGAGGGTTCAACAAGGGGGTGGAATGGCGGGAGGCTGATTAGTGAGAATGTGTGTGTGTGTGTGTGTGTGTGTGTGTGACGCAGCTCCTCGAAGAAGAATACATTACTGCTAGTGACGTGGACGTATGTGTGTGACCACGATCTGCGTACGAACATGAATCACACACTAAATGTGTGCGAGTGAAGCAGTGATGTCACTCCGCCACTCGCAGCCACATGAAATTCGCCGACGCTGCGAAGTTTTTCCTTTCTCGCTCTTCGGCGGCGGCGACGGCCGACTTTCCCCTTTGTGTTCGTCTGTTCCACTTCCATCCGCCCCCCCCCCCCCCCCCCTCGTGCCGCCTCTCGGCCCCCAGAGGGAGCGCTCGCTGCGGGGGTGAGGGGAGAGCAGAGAGGCCCCTCTGTCTGCCGCTTTCTTCTCTGTCTCATTAAAACAGTGAAGCTGTGTTCCGACCGGGGCTTAAGGGCAAAACCAAAAAGGAATGCGCACATGTGTGTGTTTGCCCATACGTCTTCATACACCACAGTCGCATTTTCATCACGTCTGACTTGTAGTTTTGCTGGTTTCCTTTGACTGTATGTGGACAGAGCCTGTCACACATCCACGTCCCTCTGATCCCCCACTCCGCCCACTGGTTGTTCTTTCTTGGCCTCTTTTCTCATTAATTCCCGTTTTCTTCCCTCCTTTTTCTCCCTGACAGTCTGCGGCTTCATTGTGTCGCCGCTTCCTTCTCGTTTCATCTCTCCTCGCGCCTCTTTTCATTGTTTACAGTGAGCAGGTTTGAAGTTTCGCTGGCTCAGCGCGCCACAGATGGCAGCGAGTTGAAACTTTTTTCTTTGCACACACGCGCTCTCACACACACACACACACACACACACTGACGCAGGCCTGTCAAATTTGGGTCTCGCGAGCACCGCGCGTGTGGCGAGGATAAACAGAGATGAAAAGAAGTGTCAGGAGAACCACCCAGAGCGTCACACGCAGGAAGCGCGCTCGCAGCGCTTGTTGGACATTTATGTGCAAATGAGTCGTGTGTTGTTCCTTTTTTTAGAGTCTTTAAAGACTTGATGAGCTGTGAGATTGTTTCCAAGAATTTGTAGATAAACGTGTGTGTGTGTGTGTGTGCTGAGTCAGCTTTCCTGTGAATTACTGGAAACCCGTTATAGGTCAGGTTATGAAAATGTGTGTGTGTGTGCGTTTGTGTGTGTGTGTGTGGGTGCGCTCTCCCCGCTCACCCTCCTGCTCTCTTACTGTATTACCACGGGGTTCC
Source organism: Malacoctenus tetranemus (assembly GCA_032274765.1). Taxonomy (NCBI): domain Eukaryota; kingdom Metazoa; phylum Chordata; class Actinopteri; order Blenniiformes; family Labrisomidae; genus Malacoctenus; species Malacoctenus tetranemus. The sequence goes on along the minus strand of JAUESF010046638.1, from coordinate 4,417 downwards.
CGTCATCGTTGACCCCCTCGTGCTGGGTAGCAGCCGGGGCCCGACGGCCGCTGCTGAGGAAGCTCAGAGCAGGGCGGGAGGCCTTCGCAGGAGGAGGCCCCAGGCCGGAGGAAGAGGAGGCCAAGGAGGAGGTGCAGGCGGAGGAGGAGGAGAAGGAGGAGGGCAGGGGGGCCACGGTGGCCCTGACCCTGCTGCTCGTTCCCAGCTGACGACCCCGGCTCGGTGGCTGAAAGGACACAACGTGCATTCTGGGTTTTTCGCGATCAAGGGCGTGGAAAACAATCGTTCAGAACGAGCAGGAAAAGCTGGAGTCAGCAGCTCAGCGCAGGAAAATGTTACGATTTCCTGCTGGTGAAGAGACGAACTGTAGAATCAGGAGGAAACAAAGGTTCATCAGCAGCCGCTCTCACCCCAACCTGAGAGAACGAGGTGCTACGGTGGAGGGAGAGTGACTTGTGAGGGCGAGTTCAGACGCTCTGGAGTCTCGTTCAAACTAACTTTCACGTTTATTTATTGAGCTGTTGAATAAAGTGAACAAACAGAAGTGCAGGAACCTTCTCTCTGAAGGGAACTATTTGCCTATCAGCTGCCTTATCTGCATGAGTCACGGTGTCAACAGCTCAACACTGCCAGGGCTCAGTGGACCTCAGGCTGCAACACAGTCATGTAAACAGATGAGATCTTACACTGTCGAATGAGACATTGCTTCTAAAGTCAATAAGACGTAATCTGGGTGATTGATTGCTGCTGAGGAGAGCAGTGACTGCCCCCCCACCTCCCCCTTCGCAGATAGGCGTTAATGAATAACCAGCAGTTCACTTTGCAGTTTATGACACCTCCTCATATGAACCCAGCCAGCACTTCCTTATTACTCGGTGGACATCTGGTGATCTCAGCAGGTTTGATTCTGTTCAGCCTTCCATTCATCTCGACCCTGAGATGATCCAGTGATTCACAGACCATCGACAGGATCAAGAAAAAGGCCTCAGACCTTTTTTGGGAACTTGACAGGGATAAAAAACGTTCAGTTCAATAACCAGCAGCAGTGACTGCTGCCATCTAGTGAGTCATTGAGGGAGTGAAGCTCAACATGTTCACCATTAAAACACACAACCTGCATGAAGTTATCTACGATGCTATCTGCTGACTGTCATCCCAGTCTGCTGACTCGTACCAGTAAGCATCCCTCACACCAGTTTGAGCTTCACACTGCAAAACAACCAGCTGCTGTGTTTACCTGCCGGGGCTGCCTGCTGCCTGTGCTTTTAGCGCCCTCTAGTGGCTGGAGGGGGTCCCTGTGTGCAGCTGCTGACTGCAGCCTGAAATCACGAAGCAGCACACAAAGCCTGCTGATCACCAGCACTGTCAAGTCCCCATGAATGAGCTGCACTGATGTGCTGCGGACCTGTAAGGGTAGCGAGGCTGTGCCAGCAGGCCTCTGCTCCTGAGGTGCTGCTGCAGGCGGCTGCTCAGAGAGAGAGGGTTCAGCACCAAGTCCTCGTCCAGCCCAGCCAGACAGTCCTGAGGGGGAAACAGGGGGGATACTGGTGCTCATAAAGGGACAGAAGTGGGAGCAAATACTGAAGCGTGGCTGCATCTCACCTGGATGGTCTGCATGGAGAGAGGCGTGGGGTCCTGAGTGATGATGGGCAGCGAGCAGGGCAGCAGCAGCTCCCTGGAGACCACCGGCTTCAGGAGGAGGGAGAGGGACGAGGACGGCTGGAGGACGTAGTGAGAAGACACACCTGCAGGGGACAAACATGAACAAACTGGCAACTAACTGATGTGATAGATTACTCTTTGAAACACACTCACACACACACTGACCTGTGCCTCCTGCTGCAGACTTCTGAGCAGAATCCACCTGCAGCAGCAGGAACAAGTCACGGCTCTGAAAGAGCAAAAAGACACGAAACTTAGACAGGAAGCACTGACAGGACGTTCAGCTGACCTCTGGTGTCACTTTAACCCCTCCATCACAGACTCGAGTGTGTATGGAGCTGATGCTGCTGAGGGGTCCGGCTAAAAAAACCTCTACAGACCCTGAGTGCGTGACAGAGCGCGTGGAACAGGCTGTGGTTGGCCTCCATTTCATCCCAGTCCAGCTGCCAGCAGGTGGTGGGCCGAATCACCAGCGGCAGGCCGTACAACACACTCTCACACACTCCGTCGGCGCGCAGCACCCTACAACACACAAAAACGGCGTCGTCGAGCGAATTTTGACGTGAGACAAACGGAGACGAACACGATGACTTCACTGTGCGTCCTCATTTAAAACTGCTCATTTGCATGGTGTGAATCACCAACAGTGAGAATAGAAAACATGCAAACAGAGCACAATGAGTTGGGGATCCGGTCGACACACACAGTCTTTCAGGCCTGGTCATGTGACGCCTTCAGCTCCAACAGAAAACATGCAAAACTTAAACAAATCAGTGTAGATGTAAATGACTTCGACCTGAGAGTCTCTATTCAGCAGACAGAGTGAGCGTGCATGTGTGCAACATTTGCATGTGCAAGTGAAGCTGTTTTTTTTCGTACATTCTGTAAATCTCACTGATGCCAATAAGGGAAACGAAACATGAAGTGACCAACGTTGGAGTTTTCAAAGCGGATTCTGGCCTGAGTTTCCTGGCGCGCGTCTATTTTCTGTTCCACTCGGGCTGTTCTGGAGAGGCTTCCATCACGAGAGCGCGCGACTCAGCAGAACAAAAGGCCGCTCTGATGTGACGGGACACGCTTCCCTCCAGACAGATTTCCATCCCCGGCCATCAGAAAGACGCCATTCATGGACAGCAGCGGTTTTACGGGCGCGTACGGGACACAGTGGGACTCGTGTCTCGCTCGCTCACGACCACCATCATAAAAGATCAATGTGACGAGGGAAGAAAAGAAACGGCCTCAGACTTCCGTCGAGCATATTATAGGAAAGCATAAAAATGGGTGTGAAAACTAGTTTCTAGTGTGTTTTCCAAGATAACTCAATACATCTCAGGGTGTGTGAACGCCCAGATTGAGCATCCAGCTTGTGCTGCCGCTCTTACTTGATGGCTCTCAGCCTCTGTGGAGTCGGGCCTTCATCAGCTGAGCCCTTCACAGCAGGCAGGAAGTCCCGCAAGCTCTCCGTCTTCACTCCCAAGGGTGGGGTGACGGAGATGAGGGCGGGGCTTATCAGGCGCTCCTGCATGTCGCACTTCACACACACTGCACCAAAGCAGCACGACAGGGGTTTGTTATTCACTCGTTGATTCGTTCAGTTTCAGTACCCGAACACACACACACACACACACACACGCTGGAGGACCTGGAGTGAGGCTGTCCCGGGGGCTCGGCAGCAGCAGGTGGAGCTGCTCTCGGTCCCCCCCCTGCTCGTGCAGCCACGCCTTCAGCACCATTTCCAGGGCCAGCGCGCTGTTGTCCACCTGCTGCAGCTCCACCTCTGTGCCCAGCATCAGGGAGTCTACAGGGACACAGACAGGCACCGGCTGATCAGGTGACCTGACACAAAGACACAACACTCACTGATGCAACAGAAGGACATTTGCATACTGTGACGTCCTGCCGCTGAGCGCCTGGAACTCGTTCCACCAGCAGATGGCAGCGATATTCTACAAATACAAAGTTGTGGCTTCACAGACTTTTCAACTTGATGTCCCAGCATCACTTGGAAGTCTTCTTAAGTTGACTTGGATCAGAGGTGACACTGATTTCTAGAGGAAGAGGAGGACGACTCCTGTCGCATGGCAGAATGCAAAGAAACAGAGTTTTGTGCCTCTGTTTTCCCACAAACACACCGAGCACACTGATTCTGCTCTCATCTCCTGCCTGCTGCTTCCCACTCACCATTACTCACAGGTTACAAAAAGCCCCCCCGTGGACGTGTCCCAGACGCCCCTCCTTTCCCGCTCTCATCCCCCCTAAAGTCCACTTGTTCCCCCTGAAAAAGACAGAAACCTCCTCCCTGTGCTCCCGCCTGCCGTTCAATAGTTAATGACCCATCAGGAGATAAGTGATGGCACCGATGGGAGAGCAGAGGATGAGGAGGCAACTGTGAGGGGCCCAGATGGAGGCGAGGGTGACAGAGTGGAGGAAGGAGCACTAAAGACGGATGGAGACCAGACAAAGTAGTCCGACTCTCTCAGCTGCAAAACTTCATGGAGAAAATGGGAAAACTTTGAGTTCCAGGGCTGAAATACGTCATTTTCTTCTTTCATCTGTCACAGGCAGCGACAATACGCAAGCTATTTCTGGGCTCCGGGAGAAACTTTGCAAAAAAAGTGCTTCATCTCGAAATAAGTAGAAATAAGACTTCGTCTGAGGGGAGAGAATTATGTTTGCTACTTTTTTTTCGCTGATGGATGTTTGTGGTCTGATCCCTGCTGGATGAAGCCAAGGGGATGAAGGGAGAGAGAGAGAG
>JAUESF010046629.1:0-17217 GCA_032274765.1 Malacoctenus tetranemus | reverse complement strand
GTGTGTGTGTGTGTGTGTGTGTGTGTGTGTGTGTGTGTGTGTGTGTGTGTGTGTGTGTGTGTGTGTGTGTTTGCGTCAACCAAATGTTCACAATTGGCTTTTTCTAAGAAGTATTTCCTGATCAATGCCCACTGTGAAAGTGGTTCTGCCTCACAAGTGAGAGGGTTTTTGTTTGTTTTGTGAGACGTTTATTAGTTGATCAGCAGGTATGCAGCTGTGAGAAAAACAATAGTTTGTCAGGTGGGTATTTTCAAAAGAAAAACAGCATGGGAGTCCTTATTTCTAACATGCAGTTTTTAAGTTTAGTCCAATGTATGATTCAATGCTCTCAGCTTGTTCTTTGTAGAATAACGTTCTGCTCCTCTGACATGAGGGAGATTAATTGTAATTATCTCCTAAAGCTTCTTAGCATCACCTATTGGTCTCAGAGAACCAAATCACATCCAGCCAGCTGAGGACGGACACAGAATATTAGCAACTCACCCTTATACTGCAACTGACTATGTCCAGAAACAACATTAATGAGTATTCAAGTGGTTTCTATTGCAGCGGGTCAGGGCCTTTATTTTTCAGAGCCTCTCCCAATTTGCTTCGAGGAGGATTATTCTCGATTTCTGATTCTGAAAAAGATTACAGTGAAGCCAAACACCGGTCAACACACCCACTCTCACAGAGCAGAGGCAGAAACAGGTCTGCCTTAGATCCTAATGTGTCTGACTTGGATGTCTTTGACACGTGTGAGTCTAAAGTGGACAACCTCAGAGCAAGCAAAGCCCTCAGGCACCCTCTCTGATTTTTGTTACCACCCAAAGTGGGCCGTAGACTTTAGGGTAGGAATCACAGCCGCACAGTATAAACATGTCAAACTTTAATCGAAAACATTAATCGACTTTATCTCTAAAGAGAACTGAAGACACATCGGCAGTTATCTTTGGTAATACATTTTTATGACGGAGTGACAATGTGAAAGAGTTGGAGAAAAGATAAAATGCAAAAATTTACCTTGTAACTTCTGGAAAATAATTAGAATGTGTTACTTGGAGAGCACAAGTTAAACAAGTACATGATTAAATGAACCGTTGTAAACATATGTTGTCATAGGGGTACAGACGAGTATATCTAGATCTCTTTGTAAGTGTCATGTTTACTGCCACCACTAGAGGCCACAATACAGATCAATGTGACTGAGGTTCATCCTTCACTCATTGTCTTTTTTTTTCTCCAAATTTGAGTGTAGACTCAATGTTTGCACTAATGTTCATACAGATGTTAATGTAAGTGTTAAATATCGCTCTGTGAAGGTCATATTTACTGCCACCACTAGAGGCTGCAAAATATATAATTGCTGTTTTCTATTCTTCAACAACCAATCGACTCTTTTTTTGTATAGAGGTAGATTCAGTGCGGGTGCGATAAAGAGAGACATGTTCATGGTTTTACCTACAGCACAACTTGTGTTCACCCTGAGGAGCAGATAATTACCTTTCCACTCACCTGCAGCGTACGGTGCCACGCTGAGACAAGGAGACGATGCCAGCTTTGCCCTTTGGCAAAGGCAGGTTTTTGTTAGTCAAACATCAAATAATTTACCATGACACATAACCCCATCTATAATTACCATCCACTGCATTGGAATCATCCATCAGATGTGGCTTCTCTTCAGGCTTTCTCCTGTCAGGAAAGTCAGACAGCATTAAAGTCCTGCATCTTTACCTCCCGTGTGTCCAATATTCTCTGAATCAGAGGATGTAGGAAGAACCAAACATTTCATCCCTTCAAAGATTCAAACCTGGTGGAAAAGCAGAAACAGGCAGTCACTTGACACAGCCGCTTACACATTCCCCAGCAAAGCTTTTGTTTTTCTTATTAATATTACAGGGATTAATTAAAGCAACAAACAGGTGTTTATTAGGCAGAAAAAAGGGCTTACCAAAGTGACAGAGGAGCCCCCTGAGAAACAGCAGACAATGGCTTTTCATCACCACTTATTAGCAGGATATTAAGCCTTTTTTTTCTCGTGGGCTGACAATGTAAAACTGCTCCCTCTGATAGATGCTCCGTTTTCAAATGTTTATCTTGCAAAATCAAGGTACACACGTTCCCTCACACAATGACCGACATGGTGACCGTTATAGTAACTTGGCCTATGGTCCACTGATAAAAACATTGGAAAATCCTTGTGTTTTCTGAAGTGAAGAGAATGATACTGCTTGAAATTCACTGCAGAGTCAAGCCGAATTGCGTATTTTGATCATTCTGTGTGAAAGAAAGGATGCCAATGCACAGTGTTTGTTTTCTATTTTAAATTGTGCTTCGTGCAATTGTGTATATTTCTCTTTTGTTCTCACTGAAGCCCTTTGAACTGAGTGGAATTGGCCGTACAGTCAATGCAACGCTTTATGCTGGCAGGTGCCTGTGCAGAAACACAGACTTTTATCTCAACTCGAAACCAAAGCAAAAAGCCCCTAATGAAACTCACGGCCTTGCAGACCTTGTCCTTCACCACAGACAAGTGACTGGCATTATATCTCCTCAATCTGAAACCTACCATCTGCTCTGTTCAGAACGTGGGTGAGCTCGAGAAGTGAAAGCATTCCAGGAATGCCAAATAGTAAATACACATTTATTTAAGTTACACTGAGTTCAGTGAATGGTTATTTAGTCATTCACCTACTTGTACTTCTAATTTGGTGACAGTGTTACACATGTAATTATGATGACAGAAACAACAAATTTTGTCATCACTTTTGTTATTATTATTATTAAATAAATAATCCACAATACAAGATAATGATGTATTGCTTTAAGGCAATGCTCGAACTTCTAGAAGGAGGACAATGTTATTTCGGAGGGACACAGATTTAGGTCCATAATGTACACGCACATGTCCAGACTTCCTTCTGTTTCACCCTCCTAATTCATTTATGTAATAAAAGGCAGAAATAAGCACACGGACTACTTTACATCAAAATGGGTCAAAGTGGTTTGCTACAGAGGAGATAAAATCATATGGGTCACTGCATTATTTCTGGAAATTCTGAAAGAACAAGTGTTGCAGGATTGTTGAAAATTACCGACCAATTTTATATAGGTGACCTAGTAGAGGGTCTATATTTGTCTTGCATTGAATTTACTGTATGTGAAGGGAGTGGATCCGTCTCTTGTCTCTATTGCTCACACACACACACCAGCTGACTTTATCTGGTCTTTTTTTAACTGCACATGGCTGCCATTATGTGTATTTGCTCATGTAAATATGTGACAAAATCTCTGTGAAGGGTTATAATTAAAACCTGTCACATGGTTTATATTTAGATATCATATTACAAGGGCTTTTTTCAGAGGGGTAAACTAACTGCAGTCGCTTTTCACTCCATCCCAACGTGAAAACTGAGCTCAATGATGTAATACTATCTTGACTGTTTGCTTCTTAGTTGCTCCGACTTTTTGATTTTAACGCATTGGGGACTTAAAACAGCGTTTGAGATGTCTCTCTTGGTTTTTGGCTTGACTTGGACTCAACTAGGCCAGCTCTATTTGTCTTGTCTAAGGCGATTTCGACCCCAGAGACGGTCACAGCCTCACCCTTCGTGGCTAAGCGTGTCTGTCTCTTCTTCTTTATCTCTCTCTCCTCCTCCTCCTCTTCCTCGTGTGCTATCTCCTCCTCCCCGTCGGTGCTATACAGCAACCACTCCGGCTTCTCCTTCCCTCTTTGCGACCTCTGTCTCAGTCACCCTGTAGTGAACAGGTGTATCTGTCTCTGTCCTGATGAGTTTATTACTCTGAAGTGTCTCCATAGTCCCAGTGGACCCCCTGCCTCCTAATACGCTTAGCCCTCACAGCTTATGTCAGCCAGAGTGGGTGGTCTGATAACGCTCCACTTGATCAAGCCATTCGCATCAGGGTCCATCTGGCCGGCAGTCACTTCGGTCAGCTTGTATGTCAGAGAGGTGACACACAGACAGACAAACACCCTCACGGAGTAACCTTCCCCTCGCCCATTAAAGGTGATGAGAGTGGCACTGCAGTGTGGTATCACTGTGACCAGCTTTCCAGACCCTGGGAACATTTTGAAACATGTTTTTTTTTTTTTTTTTTTTTTAGCCAGTGAAGTGGTATGAAGATTAATGCGGAGTGACTCAGCTTGGTTCCTTCTACACATCAAGCCGCTGTGCTCTCAAGAGGAATCAGAAAGAAGTTCTCAGCATACACAGCAGCTAATGGAGTGAATTTTTTTGTTCACTCTTCAAAAGAATTTCTCATTTTACATCTGGTTAGATGCGTAAAATCATAATACTTATCAATCTGAAGCAGCAAATGATTTTTCATTATGTTGTGCAGTTTTCTCATTTCTTCCTAAACTGCATGCATGCATTGAATGTGCTGCTTGGCTTTTTTGTTTCCCAAAGTTGTCTGTATTCAAATGCGTTCATTGGGATACGCCACAAACACAAAGCTGCATTGTTATTCATTTGGAGTTTTGTCTCTGGCCACCTGATGAATATCAGTCTAATATCCCCCCCCTTTTTTTTCAATAAGTTGCCCAGTGTCTTTCAGCTGTTTGGGAGAGAAAGACGACTCTCAGCTGCTAAAAGTTTTCTCTGTATTTACAAGCCAGTCTGCCATTTGGTGTCGGAGAAATAGTGTGCTGTGGGTTTATCTGAGCTGTTAACGTTAAAACAGCCACCTGTTATCAGCCTCTGAACACAAAGCTAGTAAACGCAATGACAGTGAAGCTAAACAGTGAAGCTCCTGGCCTGGAACTTGAACAACACGATGAGCTCAAACATTAAAAAATGCATTAGTGACTTTCAAATGCATCAAAGCTCCGCAATGACAAGGTAACTCGCGCGTTTTTGGTACTGTAAAAAAAAAAGAATCAGCTCAAAACAAATGGGATTTGTAGTTTGAAGCCGAATGAACAAAAGAAGACTGAAACAACATGTGACCTGTTTCATACTGCAGAGAACAGGATGACATTTTTTCCATCAAGTGTTCTCTGCTTACAAGAACAGAGTGATACAAGGCTGAATCTTCTCTTCATTCAAGGTGTCACACTCCTGGTTCTCATTCACAACACAGTATATAAATAACATTGAGCTAGCACGTGTACCGAGTAATCCATGGTGGCTTCATGCTATAATCCTGGATGGCAGAAGAAAAATAACTGTAACTCTGTGTTTAGGCTCTGAATAACTAAGAAATTATCCCACCTTTCAACCCGCACCCCCCGTCTCTTCTGCATTTTCCTCTTCCTCCTACTTGCAGACACCTCCCCCTCTACCTTCCCACCAGGAATAATCAAAGGGGTTGAAAGCAAAACAAAGACTCCAACCCGTCCCCACAGAGCAGCGCGGCGCTCGTGCTTAGATCTGAACCACACTGAAGTGAAAGTGCAGCACCTGATCCACTCACAACTCCGGCAAAGTCTTTGTAGACTCTCAAGGCCTTGAAGTATGCATATGGGTTGTGTTTGTCATCACTGGAAGTACAGAAAAAGCCCGGGACAACCTTCTGACTCTGTAGAAAACCTACAGGTGTTTTTCACGATATATAAATAAATAAAAAATGGAAAACTCACAGTATTCGAGTCATTCACAGAGTGCGATTTGTTGAAGCTAAGCAGCTTCACACTCACAAACAGTTCTTTCCTGCATCAAATGTTCAATAATAAACAAAACAAAGGATGTAAATCAACTGTCTTTGTGCCTTTCCTTGTTTTGTGACTTTTTTCATACTAACCTCCAGTTTATATAAATGAAATCCTTCTCCTTTTCCCCTTCAATATGAGATGATGAATCTAATGCAATTTCAATGAATGTGTTTGATCTATGCCCGTCACCCCCTCTGTCTAAACTGCAGATCCATCTGCTGAGTGATATGAGGAGGCAAACACATTACCACCATCTAGTGGTGTGTTTTAAAGAGCCTTTCAGTCCCATAGCATAGTCTCATAAACTCACTTCTGAAAACTGTCTGCAGGTTTTGGGAAACACACTGCTTCCGTCTGTTAATCTCTCTATGTATGTGTATCATCTTTATTTGTTTGCTTCCCACAACATGAACTTGATTGTATATTCTGGTGCGCTGTCATCTTTCCATGCAGATCAAGTGCTCTGATTAAGTGAAAACTCAAACTCCAGCTAATTAGCCAGATAATAAAGAATGCTGAATGTCAAGTGAATTATGAATTCACTTCCAAGCGTGTTCATGCAATTATCTTCAAAAGTGTCCTTTTTTAAAATCCCCTTTTACCTGTTTCAAAGTGCCAGTGCTCCATGTTTATATAATAGATCAACCCATTTGCTAGAGCATTTAGAGACTGCTAATAAGCCTCGCTCGTAAAAGTCACGAACTCGTCTCCAAACAATCACTGACATCCACACAAGATGATTCGTTTTTCGGTGCACATGCTGTTTGCTCTCAGTGAAGTGTTGGGACTTAGTGGTTTGTGTATGATGTATATTTCTAATATCTCCATGAAATATTTCAAAATGAATTAAAAAGAAAAACAATACTAAGAAAGGCTACATTATCAGACACACCAGCTGTTTTTTCTCCTGGGAAAATAAACACCTTCCCTAATGTCCAATTGGAGATGCTGATTGGCAATTTGCAAACACGCGTGAGAAGTTGTGTGTCTCATTGCATTCTTCGTGTGACAACCTACTGACAGGATGCACACGACCTTTCACTTACTGTCAGCAGGGGACAAGCTCGAGGAAAGCAGGTTCAAATAATGGACGGATCTGTGAGACCATGATTGTTGCAGATACTGTCCGGTTTCATTCAGGTATCACTCATTTGATCCATTTAAGGTGTTAACCTGGCAGGATAAGTCCCAGGCCACTGTTTGAGGTCGTATAAATGGAGAAGACTTTGAAATAACTGGCGTGGTAACATCTACATTCACACTGCATTGAATCATAAATCGTCTCTGGATGGAAAGAAGTTGTGCTCAGTGCTCAAAGACCTGTAATAAGTGCTGCCCAACAGGCAAGAGTGAACGGAACAATTTATGGAAACTGCATGTAATTGTAGATTTCTGCTCGAGCACAGACGAAGGTGGAGGCGTGGAATCACAGCATGACTTGTATGAAGATGGAATGAAGCAGGAATGAAAAAACAACAAGATGTAGATCCTGAAACTGGGAATTGTAAATGCCGCAATTGAATTATTTAGGAATTTGTGCAGAAAAAATAAAACATAATTGTTGTTTGTTATGCAAAGAAAATACATCAGTTATTCCCAGAACAGTCTGCTTTCACACTGACTGCTAATGCTGTTGTCAGGTTTCCATGACAACAGTTTGTGACGACACTGGATGCATCCCATTTTTTAACAGTTACAATAAAAAAGAAAAAACAGACAAAGGACCACTTTGTGAGTCCCTCCTTTGTTAGGACTGAGGATACAACCTCCACATCAACATAATGAACCACACCCAAAACATTAACCTGGCTGTTGTTAAATACAACAACTGCAGTATAAAAGCACGCCGATGACATGACACACTCTTTGTCACACGTTGCAAAATGTCTCACACATTGGTTACCACACTCACACCTGATCAAGAATCACTTTCTTGAAAAAGAAATTCATCTTAAGGGGCTTACTGGTCAAATCGAGGTTAAGGAAATGAAATGAATTATTTGTTTACAAGAGAGGATAAAAAGCAAGACTTCCTCTGCTGTATTATCACGGAGTCACATCTAGACTAGAAGAGCCAATCTTCATGATTCACCCCGATTATATCATTTTTGTTGGATTCACTTTATATAATGCCATTGTCTCCATTAGCTCCAGAGCCTAATAGCAGGTTTACAGTGATGTAATGTCAGGACTGTAGCACTCTCCATGGTGCTGATCTTGCAGATGGGACTTGCTTGATAGCGATGCTGGCTGCTCTCTGTCTCTCCCCTGCCCACACCGGTGGGAAGGCTGCCGGCAGTGAGAAGTTCCAGCCAATAACTTATCATATTTAATCACCGACTTCACCTGTTGCCTAACTGTTTGTGCTTTCTGGCTGCTGAGTCTTGAGTACACCTCCCATGTCTCCCTCTGCCAGGGAATCTTAGCTCAGCTGTTGTCAGCACTACCTTGTAAGTGGCTGTGTTTTTTGGCATGCCAGGTTGTCGTCAGTTTTACTGGTTTTATCTGCACTTGAGCCCTTTCAGCATCTGAATTGAGGTTGCTGGGTTCCCCATCCTTGCAAACGTATCCCCATGGCTGCCAATGTTGAGGGTTTCTTCAAACATTCAAAACAACCAACATTAGCATTTTTATGACCTTCAGTTACCAGCCGAAGAAAACGCGAAAGTAGCGTCTTGTTAAATCGCAACCAATAATCTTCATTGTGGAAAACTTGATGAACTTGATTGGCCAAGAAAACAGCCACTTGAAACAGAAGACAGTGTGCTTACTTGTTGTTTCACAATGTCCCCTAAAGAAGTCTTTTCAGTTCTCTCAGCTTAGCCTGAGCATAAGTTACCTTCGATTTCTTCTTCACTATGAAGACAAAGCATCTGAAAAGGTTGCATGAGTCACAAAACTTATGGGTGTAATTGCTAGAGTCGGTCTAAATGACACAATCAGAGTGCTGGAACAGGCTGCATATTTTACATACATAACTTCCTGACTCATTGACCCACAGGGACCTTTAAGTTTGGAGTATCGGTGCAGACAACTGTTAATGCTGCTTAATGTCACCTCCTGTCTGTCAGACTTTGCCGAGCTGAAGGCGGTGACAGGTGACACAAACAAACTAACATGACACAACTCTTGGCAAAATGCTGCATATTAGGCAGGAACAAATTCCAACATCCAGAAGCTCTGCTTCAAACTTGCAACAGGAACTGAAATTTTATACTAACCACTGAAACTTTGATGAAGACTCATTGTTTATAAATTATGCTTAAATTAACACAGTGTGAATAATGGAGAATTTCATTCTTTCACTTATTAGTTTTCTTTCTGGCCCCTTTGATGGTTGTGCATGACAACAGTATGATTAATGCGCAAAATGTAGCAATAGTTGCTCTACAGCCATATATTAATTATATCATTCCCGATCAGAAGTTCTAAACTTTAACTGGAGATATGAAACAAACAAAAGGCTAAACACTTCTTTTCTTCAAGTGAACACAATGCAATTACACATTTAACAGCCTTTGTCATTTCAGACAGTATTTAATGACAATAAAGGGACATGAGCGGTGATCAACAATATGTTCATTATTCTGTCTTTTGTTAAGCCTGATTGAAAATACAGCACAGTTATAATAAGAAGTAATCATTGTTTGCATTGATGTTCTTCTCATTGTCTTTCAGTCTCTCACTGTGTTTTCCAAAAGTTTGTCATACTGGCACGCGTTCAGTTCTATATATCGAGAAAATCATAAAAAATGTAATTAAAGGGAAGTGAAAAAACAGAACAAAACTAATCAGTGGAGACAAAAATAATGAGAACGCTTCTGTAACCGATCGAATTTCCAATTATTAATGTAGATTGCCCCAGTTGCATTCAGATGAGATATAACAGCCCTGTCTTCCAAAGAGAAAAGTGATGAAAACACACTAAAATGAAGAAAAAACACAAGATGAAGCATTCGCGCGCCTTCATTTCATGTTAAACTACATTCTTTTGTATTAGGATGCTTTCAGACTTTACAAAAATCTTAATATGGTTTTCTGTTGTTTTTTTTCCTGTGTTGATCTTTCTCTCGGCTTCTGTTTATTCTGACAATCTGCCAGACAGTTCCTTAGCAACCAAAAACACGCATTATCCCTCGGCAGCATCATCCCTTCACACTCCCACCCCGGTCCTTACAAAAAAAAAAAAAAAAGTTGCACATGCACCTTTTCAGCATCTGTTTCCTGGGTCTGCGTCTAAAGAGGCGGAAAATGAGTCTCCCCTTTGGTGTGGGAGCATAATGCAAACAGCAGCATGAATATTGTATACCACAATGGTAATGGAGAACAAAAGCCCCAGGAGGTGAGCAGGCCTGACCCTTGACTTCTCCAATCCTCCTTTGCCTTTCTTAATACGACCACCTACAACCACCGTGCTTCTCATTAAAGGGCACTTCCCATTAGAGTGACTCAGTCCATCTGAGTCTTTGGCTACAAAGCCTCGGATTTTTCAGACCTACGCTGTATTCATTAATTCTCTTCTTCTTCTCTCTCCTCCCTTTATTCACATTAATGTATCTGACTAACAAGCCTCAATAAAGCACAATAAAAAAAATGTTTTTGTCTTTTCACAGACAAATGCACCCACATAAGCAGTGAGGCTCGGATATGTAATCACAGAGAAAGAGTTGTTCAATAAATACAATTATCTTAGGTTACTTATTCAAAGTTCGAGGACCCAGCGGAAGCATCCAAGGTGATTTTTTTGGGAGAAAAACTTATTCCTGCTGGTTAAGTCAATGATAATGATGCTTTTGAGCATAATTTCAGGAGAACTCGACACAGATGGTCTCAGATGCATTGACAAGAAGCCTCCAGGTACAGGGAAAAACCTTCCTATTATGATAATGCAAAGTACATGCAAAAAAAGAGAGAGAGAGAGAGAGATTCAGTCATTTCCCTGTCATAGAGCTAAAAAATAAATAATAAATGTGGGATTTTTGGAGAGTGATTTTGTTTTCTGACAGTGAAATCTAAACTAGCAGGAGATAACACTGCCTTCGGAGCTCTTGCTTCAGCTCCCTCCCCCCCTGTTTATGTTGCTCCACCACACAAGGCTTTTTTCTCTCTTGTGTGAAAATCCTCTTTAAAATCTCTGGCTTTCAACTGCGGCAGTTATATGCAGGAAAGTACCGCATTTAAGTCTCACCCAAAGACTACAACCTGCAGTTGTCAATCTTTGGTCTCTTCTCTTCTTCTTGTGGTTTCAGCCACACTCCATTCAGCTGCCATTTTTGTTGTTTTGTATTTATTGTGCACAAATCTTTATCTCCTGCCACAGTTTCTGAGCATGCAGAAGGAACACGACTGAAGAAAATGAAACACACTCTTCACTTCTACTCCATACTTAACAGGCTCGATACAAGTGCAAACTCAAGGCACCAGCCGAAGCTGAATGGGTGTATATGACAGGGATGAAAACAGAGAGCAGCGTAAATGGGGACCTCAGCTGATTTATAGCTTCTCTTTGCACAATGAGAGGCCAGGTGTTTGGATTGCAGTAATCCTTGTCTCTCTGTCAGAAGCAGAGGTGCTCTGCTGCAAAGATGGCCTCTTAGCCCACCTAGGCCCTTATTGGATTACCTTTGCTTTTAGAAAGAATTACTGGTGTTATCAGGTTCTGTGCCCATGTTGGTTTCGTGATTCATGTTGTTGTACTCGTGACAACTTTATTTTCATCCTTTGTCTTGCCGAGAAGTCCGAACCAAAATTGGCTTTTTTTCCCGTGGAGTTCTGTGTTTTCAAAGCATCGGTTGAGACATGAAATACTCCCAAGGGAGCTTCAGACAACAGAATAAAATCGATAGAAGACTATTTGAGAATTTTCACTATATGTTATCCATCACACTGACAATATTGCCATTGCGCCTCTTGGTCAAGTCTGTGTGGACGTTGTTAAAGAGAAGGAACTGGAGAGACTTAAGACCGAACTTCTTCAGACTTTTAAAGAAGGTTGGGTGTCGCTGACTTTCACTCTGTCGTCGGGTTTTTAAAAGGACGGGAGTTCAGATCAAGCAAGATGTACCTTTAACACACTTAGAAGTCGACACGAGTAATGTATGACACCACACCAACGAAGCTGCTACCGCCGATACTGCAGTTTTGCCATAGACTGCCTGTAGTAGCATTTATGAGGGGTTGTGAGTGAGGCTTTAGTTAGCTGAAAACACTTTCACGTTCCCTCACTGTGGTTATAGAATCGAAGGTGCAATAATCTGTTTCTGACAGGGTACTACCCACTTTTTGTGATATGAAACACAAGTGAACTCTTTTAAAAGAAAGTACGATCATAAGAGAATATCACATCATTTTGCCGAGATGTTTTTGTCATGGGTAAATTTATCCCCCCTGCAGGAAATAGTTTTTCTTCTCAGCGTGGAAAAATACGGCTAATAATACCAAGTCACCAAAGTATAAACACACTTTATTCTTAAACACACCAGATGGTGCTCCTATTAGTCTATTAGTACACCCATAACACAGCTACTATGCTGAAGATATTGAGGATGAGTCCTTTTAACCATGCACCAGACCTTGTAATCAGGTTATACGCTTCTATAATATCAAAACTGAACACTCCCAAATGCGATAGCACCACAAGGATGAGACTATGCACTTTCGACAGTTAAAATGGACCTCAGTGATAGTTCCTTCCTCAAATGGTCTGCACTCATGGCTTAAGCTCCACTAACTTAATGTTTATGGGCCCAGGAAATCTTTGTAACTCATCTCTGGTGAGGCATACAAGCACCTGGCTTCCCCACCTTACCTCTGACTGATAGCCTGCATAAAATTGATTATGAAATGTATAAAAGCGCCGACACTCTTCAATTTCACGGGCACACGTGGATCTCTTTCACAAGCCAACTTTCTTTTCATTAAGGTGCTGACTTTGTGGATGTCAGGACGGAATATAATAACCAATTGTACAGCCTGGGCTCCTGTCAGAGCTTTTGTGATCCACTCAGTCATAATAGCATGTTCTCAGTAAAGTTTTTGGAATATTATCAGCATTGATTAATACCAGCTGCAGTCTGTGGTAAAAAAAAACAAAAAAAAAACTTAAGTCTCGAGTGTTATAATTATCTTTAATTGCAACAAACAGAAGCAGTAATTTTAGTTGGTCTCGGTCCAACACCGTCAAAACAGGGGGAAAAAAAAGAGTCCTGTAATGTCAGACTAACAACTTGGCAGAACAGTTGAACAGTCCATGTAATGCAACTCCCTGTGGGTGGAGCAGCGTTTCTGAACACCATCACTTCTGCATTTACCAGGCATTTCATTACAAAGAAAAGAAACTGAAAATTGTGACAAAAATCCTGGGAGTTAAAAAAAAAAAAAGAAAACGCATTTGACACAAGCAACCCTGCAGAAACAACAATGGCTTCAAAAATTGTGTTGTTATGGAGGCAGAGAGCTTTGTTGGAATGTAAAGCCATAACCACTCTATGTAAACTGAAAGTCATGCTGAAAATTCATCTCATTCTTTAATAACAACTCCTGACAAATGAGACGATTTCTTGTTTTGAGAATTAGTTGGATTTCAGACAATCAACTTACAATAAACGCACTGCTTTGAATGTAAAAAATAAATAAAGTTTAGGGATAAATAACTTGCTGTCAAAGGGCAATAGTCATGGCTGCATGCAAAAATGCATATGAGCTGTCTTTGCAGTGACAAAATGCAGTGGTTTCCCGAAGCGACCGAAGGCACAGGGGGGCTCGACTCTGCAAGGGCAAAGTTAGAAATCCTGTCACATGCTGATTGGTTTGGACTCATTTGAATGACAACGCTCACCTCATCAGGTAGGAGTTCATGTTTGGGTGCACTCCGCTCACGTCTCAGTTGCATTCTGAAGAAAGCTTGATGCTCACATTAGCATCCCCCGCGGAGCCCAGTCACAAGGATCCCGGTCATTTGCATGCGGAGCTCGCGCTCTCCTCGCCCCCCCTCCCCACTCCAACTGACTGACGAGTATAAACAGGAAGCACATTTCCAATGGCACCACACTGTACACAGATTTACTTCCATTTCTTCAGAGACTGAGAGAACACAGCCTAATGCAGTGAGTGGCATTAGCTCGAACTGTTTGATTAATCACTTTGTGCGTGTCCATGAATCTTCCAAAATGCTACCTTTTGAAATAAACAAGTAGTTTGGATACTTGACCATGTCTGAAATGTCAGTAAATTCAGACATGAAAACACAACAGCTATAATGTTCCTATAAATAATGAACAGCAAACACCAGCATGATTAAAAAACAACTTGTTTGATTTTATTTGCATGCAGATTACAGCTTCAACAGTATTATCAAGGCTCTATCAATGCTTTTCTCCCTCTTTAACAGCACCCGTATGATAGAAAGTGTTGATTAGAGATTTCATCGAGTTGCATTAGATACCTTGGAGCCCATCGTTGCTGTGAACTGCAATGGACTGTTTTGATGATTGTGTTTTACCAAAGTCAATGTTGCTTCTCAGAATGAGATTACACTGGCGTTTGCCTTTTGGGCTGGTTACCATGTTGATGTTTATGCTTTCACGATTTCTTCAGGGAATAAAGTGACTCGAGCATTCTCTTTATTCTGATCCTGTGAAAGCAAACACGAGTTTTTTTTAAACCTAAACTATTAATAGATGACAATTTGCAGTGATTTAATCGCATAGTGAATAAACTACAACATTTTGTCTTTTCAGGCAATGAACTCTATGCCACAGAGCAGAATTCAGGAATGATATTGAAACGGTTGTGCAGCAAATTTGAGAAATAAAAAAAAATATGTCAATGTATTTTTACATCAGTGTTTTCGGTTAGACTAAGAGGTTTTTCTCAGTATTGAATAAAGTGAACAAATATATAAGAAACTTCTGTTGCTACAACACAAAACTCATGTTTGCTGGTTTGGTCATTTCACTTCATCCAACAAATTTATTGCCATCAGTGAAATGATATGAAAAATAAACAAAAATGATCATGTGGGAAAACAAAGATTTGTTTTTTCTTTATAATGAAAAAGCAGTCAAATATTGCATTTTAATTAAAATGTAGTTGTTGTAAGGTAAATGTCATTGCACTTCCAGAGACAAACCTTGATTCAATTATAGGTAAAAGGAAAAGAAAAACTAATTCAATACGATATGTGCATCATCACTTGTTTGAAAAATGACATAAGAATAATCCTCAGAAAAAAAGGTGCCAGAGAGAAAATGCCAAAGGTTTAATAAGAGTTGAAGCTTTTTCAATTAATTAGCAAGACAGTTGGCAAAACTTATCTGTTTGGTGAAGGGAAAAATACATTTCAAAGTACGATTTATTCAAAAAACAAAAACAACAACAAAACAACGATGCACAAACTGATTGTCGCACCTTTTCACCTCTTGGCTTTTATGCATCATCTAATGTTCTCTCGTTTCACCTGCTCGGAGCCAATATTGGCTATTTTATTAAACATTGTTTTTTTTATCATGTCACAACAGTAGTAAGGTTCTCGGATTGAATTAACAAAAAAACACTAAACCTATGAACTCATTTGTGATTTTTTCCCCCTGCTATTGCACCATTATGAAAAGCAACGAAGCAAAACTAGTTTGGAAAAACTTTTGCTTATGCTTCCTGACTCATGAAGTTACACATCATGTTGCAGGCAGTGGACTTATATCGTTCTGCAGAAGCAAAAGTTTAAGATTTGGCATATCACATTGCTGATTAGTGTTTTACAAGCGGTTCTGTTTCCCAGCATCCAGTGCATCTTGATACAAGTCGAGTTGTTCCTTCCATCTGTCCAGTACCAACTGTTTGTGAAAACCACTTAAAACAGAAAATGTGTAAATCATAACTGACAAAACACATTAAAAGTAAGGCGCATCGTGTGGCAAACTGTAAATTGCTCTTGGAAAACGATCTGAGCTGAACTTCACTTCACTGCATATCTGTGAACATAAAGCACAATAGCTCTCTGTTTTCTTAATCTATTTGAAGTGCAAAAGAGTTAAATCTGTAACATATCAAATCAAACATTTTTAAGTTGTAGTTTGATCTGAGTGGGTGGAAGTGCTTCGATGTGGAGCGTGAATTAATCTCAACCCAATTGAATGCAGTTGAGAAGGAACTGTGAAAAAAACAACTGAATGTCGGTTATACAAAAGGCCACATATACCATAAAGAAGATGTATTTGATCTGCAAACACCACAGTTTCTATCAGGAAACATTTCAGATGGACTTTTTAACTTTTCATTTGGAGGTTTGTGACACTCTTGATTTAGTTTTCTCTTAGTAAAATCATATTGCTTTCTCTAGAGAACCCTCTTTCATCTAGACAGAATTAGGAACTGGAGGAATGAGTTTTCCCATTGTAGAAATTTTCAGAGAGATTTACTTCATTTGTGAACTTTTTTTGTGGTTTTTTGATTAGAAAGAGCAGATACTGAGCAGATAATAGTTGAAAATCAACCCAGCGGAAAATGGGTTTAGGTGGAAAATACCACAAAGAAGTAATGGCACCAAGTCACACAGAGTTATTAAAGCTTAACACTCATAATTTAGCTATTGGCGCTGGGCCATTGTCGGCTCACAGTGACTGAGAAACTCCTGTGACTTTCACGTAGACGCAAAATCAACACCTTGTGTGTATGAAGCCCACGACTGAGACGTGATTCTTACTTGAAAGCCAAAGTCCATTGCCAGAGAAAAAAGGGACAAATTGTTGCCTTAATCATATTGAGACTACCACTTGATGGGAAGCCTGGAACTGGTAACAGCTCACCTGCATGATCTGATGAAGTGAAACCACAAAAGCTAATGACTTCTACGGCCGGTTTGATGCTACAAGCTGGGAGTGGCTGAGAGTTTACCACGTGACCACACATGCTAATGTCTGAGATGACCAACAAAACAGATTTATGTGCAACTGTTTTGACTTGAAATGGCATATGCAGACACTGGCCCCCCGCACCCCCCCCCCCCCGCCCGCTCCCTCCTCAAATGAGTCTACTGCGCTTGTGCATGACTAGAATCACAACATTGTACAAGGTGCCTTTATTAAACAGCTTGTTACTCAGTCAAAACAATTAAGACTGTGCATTACAGAAGTGGTATCCTGGCAACTGGCTACGGTAATGCAGGAATAGAAAGAGACGGGGATAAAGAAGCTGCTATAACTGATTTCTTCAGTATGAAGTCTTGACTGTTGATCTACTTCGTTTTGCATCACTGCTGTCTGCGATGAGTAAAGTGTGCATCACGTTTGTGGTGAGCCGGTTTGTCCAAGTTTCAAGCGGAGTCACAACTGCGGGTCCAACCCACAGGCTCTTGATAGAGCCAAGCGGCGCTACAGGGACTTGCTACAGAAGATAATTTTGACAGTGGCTCGAGGGCTTTTCACTACTGTTATTTAGTATTCGCTCCACATAGACACACAAGCTCATGTGCATGTGCTGACTCTCTGTCTGTACCACACACACACACACACACACACACACACACACACACACACACACACACACACACACACACACACACACAC
>JAUESF010046551.1:0-17231 GCA_032274765.1 Malacoctenus tetranemus | reverse complement strand
AGACAGACAGACAGACAGACAGACAGACAGACAGACAGACAGACAGACAGACAGACAGAGGCTGTCTCCCTCCAAAGTACGACTACTATGGGACTCAAGTCCTTCTTAAGTAAATGTGAATAAAGGTGCAGTTCACTCTAAAAACTGGTTGATTCAAATTAGCGCCATCAGCAATGACATTGAAATGTGACAATATCTGACATTAAATTGATGTTGTTCTGGTAGATTAAATGCTTTCTGCTTTAAAAACAGTGAACCATTAAAACACAATGCAAACAGATCAGTCATGTTGGTTAGTTCCAAGACGCAGACCCAGTCGTTACTATGAGGCCTCCTTTCACCACATCCATAACTTTGAATGAAACTGTGTACCTGTAGCAGTAGTTGGGAGCTGACCATACAGTGAGCACCGTCTCATTGAAGTGCCACTTGTAGCCTTCCATCACCAGCTGGTGTGCTCGACAGATCATATGGATGTCATTGGCAGCATTGAACTGAGCCACAACATCACTTCCAAACAAGTATCCAGCACCTCGGGGACTCACACCCCACCCGGTTGTGTCTGGGAACAGTGACAGAAAAAACTCAGGTCAACACCTGCTTCCACCAAACTATCCTTGAGAAGTGGCGAAGAATAACACTACAGTTTGTGGGGTATTGTCAACAGGCAAAATAGGGTTCTGGTGGATGTGTAAATATGCAGATACCTTCAGGGTCTGACCAGAGCAGATCACACATAGGCCCATCATGGGGCACCTCTTGTTTCCTGTCAATGGTTCGGATCTGGTCCAGTGTCTGAATGGAGGGTGACAGACCCCCATGGACACAGAAGATCTGGTGATCACACAAAGGAAAAACATGGTTAAATGTGACTACTTGATCATTTCCTCTTTTAACTAACTGTTGACTGATTGACTTTGTTCTTTTGTCTCAGATTTACATCAGTAGCTGTTATTTTTTTAAAGCTCACTTGATAGTATGTAGAACCCTTAAAATTAATACTTTTGGGAAAAGTGGGAATCACCTTGCCATCGATGATAGCAGATAGAGACAAGTAGTCGAATATCTCGGTGCAGTATCTCCAGACGGTGACGGAGCCATACTTGCGGAGGCATTCATCGTAGAATCCATAGACCTGGGTGATTTGCCGGGACTCGTGGTTTCCTCTGATCAAGGTTATCCTGTCAGGATAACGCACCTGGTAACGACAGGATATGATGGACAATGATCAACCCTCTGAGCTTTTTGGATTCATAAATAAATGAAAATTTAAACTTGATAAGAGATATTTGTAACAGGACAAAACTAAAATGGGAATACAATAGCAATGCAGTACATGAGTATAGAGGGCAAAGGGGTTGCGTATTTTATCAATGGGATCCTCTCATCACTAAAAACATTTGGGTAAGATATAGACATATATTGTTTTTAATTCAGGAAAACTCATCTTCTCCGTTATCATGTCCTTTGTATACAGACAGAGGTCTGGGATCAGACCCAACAGATAGGCTCAGGGCAGAAAGCAAATGTACCTTAAGAGCTAGCAGCAGAAGGAAGGTCTCCACACTGTAGAAACCTCGATCTACAAAGTCTCCCATGAAGAGATAATTTGTCTCTGGCACATCACCTCCAACCTGCCGAGAAGAAGGGTTGAAACAATACAGTCAATTTTAGGGAAACAGGGTGCATCCACATTGTGTGACAAATACTCTGAATTTCAGAACACATCAGCTGTTAAATACTTCTCAAGCACTAAACTTGACAAAAATGACCCTATGTCAGAGCTTGGCTCCCTGCCATGAAGGACATCCACAGGAAGCGGTGTCTGAAAAGGGCTGCTAAAATCACCAAGGACTCCACTCACCCTGCACACACACTCTCCTCCCTCCTGCCCTCTGGGAGGCGCTACAGAAGCCTACAGACTAGAACCACCAGGCACTGGAACAGCTTCTTCCCCACAGCTGTCACGCTTCTAAACGCCTCCTGACACCAACTAAGGACTCCATCCCCATTAGTACTATTTATACATATTCATATTGTTAATACTGCTTATACTATTTATACATATTCATATTGTTAATACTGTTTATACTATTTATACATATTCACACTGTTAATACTGTTTATACTATTTATACTATTTGTACATATCATTTGTAGCCTTACATTACTATCATCACTGTTAATACTGTCTGAACTATACATATGTAAATAATATACCCTGCAATAGCACATCTAGATAGATGCAAACTGCATTTCGTTGCTTGTACGCGTGACATGTAACGACAATAAAGTTGAATTCTATTCTATTCTGGTAGTTCATCTGTCAGAAGTCGTATGCTACCATACGAGTGATGCTATTCCATTTGTATCTACTATGATGACTCCATGCAGTTTCAGAACGTTTCCAGTGTGTCTGGTATCCGTTAGATACTTCTTTAGGAACCCCTTTGGCCGCGATTCAAAGCAGGCCAGATGCGACAGGAAAATCAGAAACGGTTATTGGTGTTTAGTTCATTAATGTGGCTGACTTTTGTTTATATAGTTTCCTAAAGTTCAACAGCCTCTGTTGTGATGCTCCGAGTGCAGTGAATGACAACAGTGAGCATGGCACCTTGTTAATGTGTTGCGTGACACGGGGTGAACCTGCTTACTGGAGGAGTTGTGTTCCTACCCCTGATAAGCGGTGGATATTTGCCTTTCATTTGCCATTTGCCTGGGAATGTATGAGGGGAGTTGATTACTACGTTTAATGTAACTTTTGGGTGTTGCGGCATGCCGCCAGAATGCTGATATGGGAGGAGCCGTTAATTGCTCTGTGAAGGGAGGGGGGAGCAGGCGAGGCCATTATGAGAGTTCTCACCTGAAAATGTATGGTTTGACCAGTAGACGGTGCTGTTGCACCACCTAAGTCGTTTGAAAGTCAAATGTATGTGCTGACTCTTTGATGATTATTTAGCCTGATATGTTTAAGGAAATCACTCTAAATACCTGATGTCGAATGTTGTTTAATGTTAATTTCCAGAACTGTTTCAACACTGAGTGGTCACAATGAAGTGCCTGGTCAGTAGCCCCTTCGCAGAAGTTGCATCATCTCCTCCTTCCTACCTGGTGACTGACACCGCATCTTGCTTCCTGCAAAAACCCCATACGAGCTGAAGCCCACCTCTAACCCATTCACAGTGCTTTTCCGAGAAAGTCAGGCAAGCCTCAGCCTGTTGCTGTGACAACTGTGCACATGCTGGTTAGAGACCCACAGTATAACGGGAACACAAGTGGGCCACATCATGCCGTGCAATATAAGGATGAGGAGGGACTAATGGAGAAGCATCATTAAGTTTAATAAAGGGCACGGAGCCAGTGTGGTTGTAATTTCAGCTGTTGCTTTGTTTCATTTTGTTCAAGTGTTTCACTTGGAAAAACTGCATAAAGAGCAGAGCCAATCAGGACGAACAGAGCTGAAAAAAACACTGAACCAAAGAATGACAGTTTGAATAGCTTTGTTATCTTAGTTGTGTGTTGTAACAAACTTACTCTGAAGAGCTCTTTCAAGTCATAGAATTGACCATGGATATCCCCGCATACCTGAGAGAGAGAGAGAGAGAGAGAGAGAGAGAGAGAGAGAGAGAGAGAGAGAGAGAGAGAGAGAGAGAGAGAGAGAGAGACAGACAGACAGACAGACAGACAGACAGACAGACAGACAGACAGACATGAGAAACTGTTAAAAATTTCACAGAAAAGTATCATCTGCAATTTACCATGAGCAAAAGTTACTGACCGTGACAGGAGAGTCGACTCTTTGGACATTGCTTTCTTCCACCAAAATTTCCCTGAAAAATGTCCACATAGATGTGAATCTTTTGTAAGTGTCCTCTTATTCTTTACACTTTTGTTACAGCAATTAGGCAAACAAACACTTACAGAGAGTAAAAATACTAATACATTTGCTAAAATTAGCACATACAAAACTAGCTTGTTCTCCTTAAAGCGCCCTAACAGTGTGTTTCCATGAGGACGTTTGTTGTCATGGAGTGATTGAGCAAATTAGCATGATTTGACATGACGTCATTTGAGTATAATGAAGTATGTTTAGTTTTTTGTGGAGTAACTTTTTGTTTTGCCTGCAACAGGTAGTTCTACACCAAGGGGGCGCTGCAACACACCCACTGATTGCCAATCACCACTGGCTCACGCATCAGCAGAGCCATTACAGAGGGTGAAAAAAACCTTTGGCCCAAAGTATCAACTGCAAATAACTCAGCCGTGAGTTTCCCTGTATGTGGTGTGCTGCAAGCACTTACTACTGCCAAGTGGTTGGTGTCAAGTGACTGACGGCCAGTGGCACATTGTGACAACAGGCTGCAATTTAACGGCACTCTTAATTATAGTGGAACACTATTTAACTGCACTGCTAATCGAGGCCCTCTCTAAAGTTTTGGTGCCTCTCGTTCAGGCTCCTCACTCATCCACACATTGTTTTTAGGTCAGACAATGATGGTGAGGAAGATTATGAAACTAGGGGGATAAATATAGGAAGTGATTTACAGCCACCTGAGAGTTAATAGGCCATCTTGATTTGATTTTGATTACAACAAAAAAGGTTGAATTCAAAACAATGTTTTAAGTTCAGAGGAGTTGAATATTTAAATTACTGGACAAGGGAAACATTCAATTTCTGAGCGCCAGTGCTCATCCGTGTTATGGCCAAGTTCTGAGCACCTGCAATTGACTGTGTCTGGGCCAAATTTCTGCTGGTACTGGTGGCCACCAGACCTTGTATGGAGTAAGATCGCTTCCAAAAAGATGTATCCACGGTTCTAACCATTCGTACTCGTAATGGTGAACACTTGTACATAAAATTCTGCTGTCATACACATGAGTCTAAGAAATTGTTCGGGTTCTGAATGTTTAGTGTGAATGTGAATCTAAAAGCTGTGAGTGCAAACTCTTGTGAATACAACTCTCATTTCTACAACTACGAAGACTCCGCTGTGAACAAAAATTCAAGTTTGTGGGTACAAGTAGAAAAAGCATTGCAATGATGTCACATAGTTCACAGGCAGGTCACAGGTAAAAATGCTCGAAACACGCATGCGCCAAAGCCAAAGATGGCTAATCACAGTGCACCAATGGACAACGGCGGCGGCAGAGCAGATAATTCATCACAGGTCAAGTCAATAACTCATCCAGTATTTATTTATTTTTACTTAGTTATTTAATTCATGTACTGTTTTAAATATGATGCAAATTATTGACTGTACTCTAACTCTCTGACAACGTCAGAACAGTTTTACCCAGAAACTTTATTGTATCTCAAACCATTCAACAATTGCCTACTTTTGCAAGTATAGTTCAACTTTTCCCACTATTTCTATCATTATTTTAATTTTTTAACTTACTTTTACAGTGGATTCCAATGAGCTGAGGCCTTCAACTCACCATGAACCCATGAAGTTAACAACATGCTTCTTTTAATTCTTTTCAGTATCATTCTTTTATTGATATGGTTCTTTTTTCACACTTGCTTATCAAATGGTTAATTATGTTCACCTTTTTCAAAGTTGTGGTCTCAGTTTAGCTTTTCAACTTTAATTTTAGGCATTTCCTTACAAGCTTCAGCACCAGCATTCATTCTCTGGAGATGCAGCTTTTCAATTTCTTCTGTCACTTAATTTTTCTAACTTCAACATTTGTTACAGATTTTCTCCTGTAGTTTGTGCTTTATGCAAACCATTCAGACAGGGATCAATTCAGCTTAAGGACAGCCCAGCTACATTTCTTCCTTTCTTTTCTATTATTCTATTCAACTTCTCCCCAAACATTTCATGGGAGAACGCTTCAACTTTGACCCACTGCTTCCACAGAAGCCCACCAAGAGTCTTTACTTTTTAAACTTGTTTTACACCTTCAAACAAGTCCACACAGTGAACTTTCAATTTCTTTAAAAACAATTCAGCATAAACAATGGATCTTCCTGGGCCTGAATGTTCAGGGATAGTGAATGATGTCATGACTTTGAGTGGAAAAGAATCACTGTGTTCAGCTAAGACTTCTTCATCCTATCGTAGTTTCAGCTGTTTGTCAGGCAAGCATCTTTCCATTTACAAGAAAACAAGCAGCTTAGCATGAAGGGCAGATCTCAATGCAGACATCCACGAATTGTGTGACAAGTTTTCTGAACTGGGCCAACTCTTTGGTACATCCCTCTGTAATTTGTTAAAGAATCCAACTACAAACGTATAATACCATCACGAAATTTAAAAATTGCTATCAACTACCCTGCAACAAATTTTAGCGCAGCACTTAAAACATATACATTCATCTACCCTGCTGTAAAATGGGCCTTTTATAATGGACACAATTGCAACTGAGAGCACAGCTGCTTGCTGCTCAGCAGCCCCTCGCCGAGCAGTCAACCTCGGTGGCCTCACTTGACTGCCCGCTTGGCGGCAGCAGTCAGACTGCATGCTGCCAAGTGAATGACTGGGAGCGGCTGAGGGGCCACCAAACAACAACATTGGACTCCTGGAGACACTGGCAGTGATTCATAATGTATCGGTATTATTCAAACATCCTATGTTGAAAAGTTGGCTATCCACATCATTTTTAAGTGGTGATACACCGTGTAACATCATGTCAGTGTTCAATAAGATGTAGGACTTACACAATAGGTTTCCAAAGTCTTTATTTTCTTCTATTAGATCAATAACGTTCAGACAGTAAAGGGAGATTTTTTTTTTTAACTTAGAGTTGCCAGTTACTCAAATTATTATTATTACCCTGCCATGATCAGTAACCTCAGGTGTACATGTGCAGCAACTTGTTGTTTGTCCAAGTCAACTGTGCTAAATACAGTAATGTCATAAAATTGCTATTGTGAATTTATTATGAGGTTCTTGCCAGTGCCCACCCTTACTCATCAGCACAATTTCTTGGTAATGCCTGCACTCTCCAAAAAAGTGGATGGTAAAAATTAAATAGATGCTCTTTGTTTATTAAAACATATTGCTAATTTTGCCAATAATGCAGCCCTGCTTTGATTCATTGCATGCAAGAAGACAATACATTTTGCTCATCAGAACAGTTATATCTAAGTTCAGTTACAATAACTATTGTAAGTAATTTTATGTGTCAGTCAGGTACAATCCGCAGATATTTCTACATCTTCTCATCTACTCAAATACATATTACATTTTATAGTCAGGCATTATGATCTTGCGGACCTATGCTTCAAGAAATGTCCTTCAACTGGACTTTATTAAATTGTAGTTTAATACCCTGGCTCCAATGCTTTGAGATTAAGGTAGCATCCCTCTGACTGTGATCTTTCTGGGGGTTTATTACTGTTGAAAGAGGGTTTCTCCAATCTATCAACACTTTTTGGTGTAAAATGATTGAGTTTCTCACCGCATTTTATTTCAATGTTTTCAATTTGATGCAGCAAGCAGTAAGACACGAAGCAGTCTGACATAATGCCAATTAACTGAAGTGCAATGACAGGGCATTAGATGCTGCATGCTACTCACAGACCTGAAGGCTTGTATTGTTCTGCAAACACTGCATAACAACATGAGGAACTTTGATCCATTACCTTGCTTTAGCACACAGTGCTTTGACTTCATTTTCTTTGATGAGCTCACACCGTCTGAGCTGCTCGATCTGGCGGTCCAGGTCACTTATGTCTCCCATTGTCACACACATAGGGAGAGCTGCTTCACACTCTGCCAACACTCCGAGCTGGACACGGCAGGCAGCCAAGACTCGGTGGAAGCTGAACTTTCTTCTGAACGCTTCACGGGCAGACCCCTCGTCTTTACAACAGGCTGGAGGGCAAAACGGAGTTAAGTCTGAAAAACACAGAAAAAACAACCGGGGAAGGCCGATCAGTTGTCTGTGGCATCCACTTAAATCGCGAGTACAAGGTCCTACAACAGGCTGACAGTTAAAGTGAAATCGTTGTCCACACGAGCCCATAAAGACGGACTCCATCACAGAGCCTGAGGCCTACGGGCGTCAGCTAGCCCTTAGCACATAGCCGTCCTGCTGGCGAACATCAGCGAAATACATTTGACACAAGCAAGCCTTTAGAGTCTGTGCAGGCCAGACCACATTTGTTACCGAATCAACAAACTCTGTGCTGGTAAATTACAAAACCTTGCGTCTACCTTGTGAACAACTCACTGAGCGTTAGCGGGGCTGCTAACACCTAACTGCTCACAACCCCGGAATACATGAACGCTATCAGCATGATTAGCTTCTTCCTGCTAACGGGGAACAGTGGGCATGCCGACATTAGAAGTTAGAAAAGCCCGAGGCTCTACCTGAAAGTGACGAACGGACAGCTCACTCCGTGAAACACTGTTCAATGGCCACTCATTTTCCTCCGGTCGCCGTCCCTGCCGCCGGTTCACTCCGCTTTTGCTCCACTGTCACTTCCGCCGTCTGACGCGCATGACAGAGGTCTTGCCAGGCTCAGTGTGTGTGTGTGTGTGTGTGTGTGTGTGTGTGTGTGTGTGTGTGTGCGTCACGTTTTTATTACGACTTTAGGATCCTGTGTTTTGATGGTCAAGAAGGACTCCATGTCACGTTTTTACATAAAATTATTGAGGGAAAATTGAAGCCTTGAGTTTTTCTGGCCTTGGTGGCAGCTGTAGTGTGACCAAGGCAGGGCACTACGGTTCATGATGCTGCCCTTCAGGGTGGTGGGATCTGGGTTAGGGTTTGGCATATCATTGGAAACAAGGTCGACGCAAGTTGTGACTGGAGTAGCCATGCCGAGGGGCCGCTGCTAATGTGAGTCCCATGTCCTGCCATTTCTTAGAGCCAGGCCGGCACCTGGTCACCTCTTGGACTCACTCCACTATTTTCTTACCACATGTTACACCATGCACAGATTCCCACGGTAGGTACATTTCATTCAGGGCTTGAGTGCCTGGGTGGGAGTGGGCACAAAGCCCTCCAAACCCACTTCCTCCAGCACTCAGTTTTAAGGCATGTTACATTGAGCATCCTGGGGCAGGCGGTCTCTCCAGTAATGGGCACCCAATTGGTGAGTCTACCCTGCTCCCAGTTTTAAAGCAGCACTTCATACATTTTTGAGGACAGACAGGGCCAGACTTGGTTTGCTCTCCTGGGGGCAGGTGATCACTCTGGGTCATCCCCCTGCCTGTTGCTACCATTTTAAGTCATTGGTAAAATGACTCAGTAAACACCCCTTGTCTACACCAGCGTCCTTGTGTCCTTCACTCCTGGTCCTACTCACTCACCCTCTCCTAGCCTCTAGATACTGGGCTGACAGGTTCCACGCTGCATGCAGATCGTTTGACTCAGCACGATGAGCACCTGCTCATTATGTACCTCCACATGTCAAGCTTTCAGGATTTTATTGATATCAGCGCCATGCAACATGAGAACAAGCAGAATCATTTCAACACACATAAATATATGATATTCCTTTAGTTAAATTTCCCTTACATGATACACCATGGTTGAAAATTTATAAAGTTTTAAACTACCCAAGAACGTAAATTGATGTGGAAGGTTTTTGTAGTTGTGCTTGATCGAAATTTGTAATAAAGTAAGATCCAAAAAATGAGTCTTGACTGTATTTCTGTGTTTAATAGTTATCTTCTGTAGGATGTGGATGAGGAAAGACTGAGCTGAGAATCTGTCGAACTGACATCACTGGTTCCAGACCCCCTGTAACAGAGGAAGTTCCTTCTCTCTGTGCAATCTCTGATATGGAAGGACGCGTTGCCGCTCTTCTCCAGGACACCGCAGGACTTGAGGGCGGGACAGCTTGGGAGGGTGTCATACTGCATCGCCTCTCCACCCACCCAAAGCCACCGACCGGCCAGGAAACGCAGGCCCGTCCACACCTAGCAGCATTCAGCAGAGACATGCAGATGACTGCAGCACCAGGTTCACGGTAGAGCACATGAAAGGATGCTGTTTCGTACAACGATCGTTCCCACAGATAGATAGGGTTAAGGGTCCTGCTGAGAGGATAATGATCACCAGTTATTTGCTGAACACTGAACAGCATTTTTGAGTTGGCACCACCATGACATCACATATGAGTATTTCAATGAGGAGTTTTTTAAGCCAAACATCTTTACGTTCGTCGTAACCCTGACCCAGTTATACAGACCTTACAATCAGAATGCCACTGTATGGACGTCGCCACCTTGTCTCCTCTGGACCACTTCCACTCATTAGCTTGGCTTCGGTACAGTCCCATCCAGAAGTTACTGTCCACAGCATATTCATTTTCTTCCTTGTTTCTGAACAATGCCAGGTCAGTGTGGTGCTCCCCTGCAGAATGTTTGTGCTTCCCACCAGCTTTTTCATTGCTCATGAAAGTGATAGGTGACTCCATTGGGGAGCTGATAGGAAGCAGGGAGCAACAGCAGCAGCAGCAGCAGCAGCAGCAGCAGCAGCAGCAGCAGCAGCCGACAATTAACGATGCAAATGTGCACTGTCTTTTTCCTCAAACTTTCAATCACATTCAAATCTGGATGACACGTTTTTTTTGTTATTCATGCAACTTAAAAAGAAATGGATACTTTCACAGTATTCGATTATCGACATTCATGCCAGGTACAAGAAATTTACAGAGGAAAACCTGATCATTTCTACTGAGAATCCTACAAATTCAGTGAAGGATTCCAGTGGAGACACTTTTTCAAATTCAAATCTGTCCAAACAGATCTGTAATGATGATAAATCTTTTGAAGACTTTATAGTTGATGTGGAATAATGTGTTGTGCTGATATTCCAACTATGTGTACAGTAGTCATGGAAACATGATGCTGATGATTGTAGGCCACATAAAGAGAAAGATTTTGGCCACACTCGGCACCTTGACACAGCATCTGGCCTGGGAGCACCTATGCTGCCCTGGTGGAGCAGTGGTCAGCTCTGTCCTCTATCAGTGAGAACTTCCCTGGTTCAAGTCCTGTGTGGTTTGCATGCTCACACTGTACACGCATGCATGAATGGAGCAGAGAAAGGGTGATCAAACATCTGTTTTCCAATGTATGAATCCTTCTTGGGGACAAGCAGAAGACGATCCTCCCTGAACCCTTCTGGCTTAACCAGCAGAACATTTATTGATTGTGGGCACCTTGATCATTTACAGGAATTACATTCTTCCTCATGCCTCAGCGCCTCTGAATTCTGTTCCAGTTGGTGGTGCTGTTGTACTATTTATGGCAGGGGTCTTCAACGTTTTCCAGGCGAAGGACCCCCAAACTGATGGAGAGATGAAGCAGGGGCCCCCTACTTATGTACAAAATTGTGCGTTATATTAAACTGGTCCTATGGTGCCTTGTAGAAATGTACCTTGTTATTTCATTCAGTACTAAGATATTCAAATAAGACACAAGTTCATATATTCATGTTTTTATTCCTCTCCTTGAAGCTAAACCTGAACTTGAGATAGCTGTCTGCATACTTTAGGGTTTTCTCTCTTTTATGCTAACCCTTTACAGCTATGGGGCCATAAATATGTTTTATATACAGCCTTAGAGCCTTGATTCGTATTCCTCTAATCCCCAGGACCTTAAAGAACTGCATAACGTTGAAAAATACATTCATAATGATTTTCTGTGTGTTTAAAAAAATTGCAGGGGGAATATAAAATAATGTCTAATCAATCAACATTTTCATGGCCCTCCTGCAGACGTCTACAGACCCTCTGTTCAAGATCTCTGATTTCATGGTGTCCATTTGTAACTATGAATACAACAAAAATGTACAGTGTTCAAGCAATAAGTCCAAAAGATACAGAATTCAAACAGACGAGTCTCAGAATTTCTCTATGATAGGATTTACACTCATGGAGAAAAAAAGTCACAAGTTTGTTTTGTATCAAAACACTATCTGTTCTGGTCCTCTGAGTCCAGCCTGTGCACAGTCCAAGGAAACGTTTCAAAGAAATCAGTCAAATAGTTTGAAATATTTTTGGGAAGAAGTGAAAACTGCCTCATTCCAATGAACTGCAGAGTCATCACACTCACACCAGGAATTTATATCCAATGTTGATGTGGCTCATTTGGCTCAACTTGACATCGTGGTAAGTGAGCCT
This sequence comes from Malacoctenus tetranemus, assembly GCA_032274765.1. NCBI lineage: Eukaryota > Metazoa > Chordata > Actinopteri > Blenniiformes > Labrisomidae > Malacoctenus > Malacoctenus tetranemus. The sequence continues at coordinate 5,143 of JAUESF010046551.1, read as the reverse complement.
CATTGGTAATGATGGTGCTACAGTAAAATGCTGTTAACTAGAGTCGACCCTCAGAGCCTTGATGGGTTTTAATGACTGTGTGGACATTAACAGTTTGTGTTGGCTGTTTGTGTACATGATTGTGCACATTGTGGGGAAACAATGAGTGCTCCTCTTTTGGGCCGTCCAGTGCAGTTTTGAAGCAATGTGGGCTTTTGACATGTTCAATGCTATACATTTAATGAGTTTAAAGTTTTTTTTAATTGGAAAGATTTCTCTGAAACTGTCAGTCAGATCTGGCAATGCCGACCAAGTTGATCACCTCCATTCAACTGCCATAACCCTAACCCTAACCCATGACCGTCATGGAATGCAGGTGTTGATCCCAATTCAGACTAGGAGAAAACCTGGGCTTCTCAGTGGCTCTCCAAATGTACAGTGTGACATCCGCAGATATTTAGGATGTATGAAAGAGTGAAATGTTGCGTTTATAAACAGCTGCAATCACCAAACCAACAGAAAGATTAAATGGAGTGACTATGTGAAAGAAAATCAGGATCATGTCGCCATTAATTCTACTCTCTCCTGTGACAGAGGAAGTTCCTTCTCTCTGTGCAGTCTCTGATCTGGAAGGACGCGTTGCTGCTCTTCTCCAGGACACCGCAGGTCTTGAGGGCGGGACAGCTTGGGAGGGTGTCATAGTGCACCTCCTCTCCACCCACCCACTGCCACCGACCAGCCAGGAAACGCAGGCCCGTCCACACCTAGCAGCATTCAGCAGAGACACGGAGCTGAAAATGGAGAACAAGCTGCTGTGCAACACATGTACAGTTTGGAAAGGTGACCCACCTCATCAGTGGTCGCTTCTTGTTTGCTCTCTTGTGCATGAATGATGTATCTCTGACTGATCAGGGTGGCCAGGTCATGGCGGTGGTTTGTGACAGGAGAGCTTGGATCATTTGAGTCCTCGCTCCCCAGAGACCTGCAGTGGTCCAGCGCCTCCTCCCACGTCTTGTTCTCCTTCACCAGAAATAACTTCTCATCACTACACAGGAATGAATGTTTGTTGTCACAGGACACAGAATTCCAGGATTGTGAGTTGAAGTACTTCAAAGCACAGTGTTTTCCAGGTTCTGGCTCTGTGAAAGATGTGAAGCAACACAGAAGAGACGCATGTTAAATGGTAAACACACCTTTTGTCTGTTGCACGTCAGACAATCACTCACAGTTGCCCATTCACTCACACAGCAGAGCAGATGCAGCTGGGTGTGGGTCAGGTGAACCTTTGGGAGCACCTTGAGTGTTTTGTTTTCAGCCCTTAAGGGAACCAGCACATGATGGACATGAACAGAGGGGATCAAACCATGTAGGCTATCTTTTGTTGGAACATATGAGGACGTGCCCGACCAGCTGAGCGACACATGAACTCCTGCAAAAGGTTGAGGTGAAACGGTTAATTGTTTTCTCTTGTCGAACCTCCGTATGGCTCCACAAGTTGGAGCTAATAGTGTGCACTGAGTTAGATTTGATAAGAGAGAGAAATGTAGTGACAACAAACACAGGAGTATTTAAATGTATATCTTATTTGCATGTCGTCACAGTTGACTGCTATTAAAGGTTTGATTTTTGACGTGTTAGTGGAGGAAGTTATCAACTACACAGGGGCGTTAGAGTGAGAAATATAAGTTTGAGAGGGAAAAAAGACACAATGTGGAAGATGATCTGTCACAAAGTCAGTGGATGAACAACATGTGAAAAAACTGAGGAAAGATGGCATGATCGAATCAGAGGCAGGAAACTAAGGAAAAAAATGTATTGTGAAAGTATTAAAGCTGAAAAAATGCTTCACTGGACAATAACAGCAGCATCTCTGATAAAGGCTCAGCGAGTCTCAAGCTCCTCTCCCAAACAAAGTGAATGCAGGTTCAAATTTGAACAACACAAATACTTTGTGTGACACAGAAGGGGGTTAGCATAAATTCCTCCCAACATTTTGTATAATCTTGTAACAGCACTCAATAAAACCTTCATGAGAGGCATGAAGTTAATTTTGCACTTCATGCTATTGTTTGCCTTTTCCAGAAGCTATTCTCAGTGCACTTCCTTGGTAGCCAAAATCCGCTCTTGTGGGCACAAAAAGCAGTTTGCAGATGTTATACTGGCAAAGCTTTGTGGGTTAGGGTGCAGAACATGAATCACTGCACTGTGCTGTCAACTGTAGAGTCAACAAAAAGTCAATGATAATCAGTATAAATAAGCAGGCAACGGAAAGGAAACCAGATGCCTGTTAAATAAAATGATGCAAAGTTCAAGTGTGATATGAGTTGACAGTTACAAGCTGCTCACCACCATCGTCCCAGCTGAAAAACGTGGTTGCCTTGTTTTCTCTGGACCATTTCCAGGGACCCCCCGGGGTCTCTTTGTGCAGTCCAATCCAGCCGCCCTCCACGAACAGAGCTTCATTTCGTGCTGCACTCTCGATTGTGGCCAGGTCGGTGTGGTGCCTCCTGCAGAAGGCTTGTGCATCCCTCCACGTCATTTTGTTGGCATCAGTCAATACAAAGTATTCGAGGATGGGTGTCCTGGACGTCAAGAAGCCCGATGAGGAAGAGAGGTGGAGAAGCAAGGAGGCCAGAATCCACATTGCACCCTTCGTGCCCGCCATGGGAGGAGTCACACTGGAGGGACACACAGCGAGGACAAACAGTTCCACGTCTTGAAGGATGAATGTTCCACACTTAGTCATTTAAGATCAGTGGTTTCCAACCTGCGGTGATGGTCAGGTGGCTCCTTGCCTTCAGCATGTCACAGCATTTGCATGCCAAATAAATATTTCCATGCGATTGTGTAAAAAGCCTGTGGTCCATTTGTATGTGGATTAACTGTTTGAGCTGACCAATAAACCTGGACTCACATCTGCTGGGATTTTCAAAGGCAAATTTGGTGCCACAGAAATTCTTTGTTGGAAAAAAAAGAAGACAGAATCAAACAAACATGAAGTAACTCTCGTCTGCACCTGTCCACATAGACTGACAACACAGAGGATGTTTCTTTGTGAAGGATTCATGCACTTTTTCAAAGTATTTCTTATACTTTGTCTGTCAAAGTATATGTAAGTGTTGACCATTGCCAACCTTTGGAGTTGTGCATTTCACTCACCCAAGCTTCAACTAGTTAGTGTCATTCATTGGGTGGCAAGTCTTCACAACCTCCAATGAAGACCAACTCGTTTTAGTGCTGGATGCTCCTCAAACCCAGGTCTTCCAGGCTACATGGAAGACCTTTAAGCGCCATCATGGAGGACATTAAGACCTTGTTATTCCAATGAATTGTTCAGTAATCAGCACTCATCTGACCCAGTGACATAAAATGCCACATCTGGACCTTATTTCTGCTCATGTGACGACAAACATGTCGTCCTCTATTGTGTCTACTGGTTGTTTGGCTGCTTTGATATTCAAAGGAGGAGATCTTTTTACATGGTTCACTGAAATCTGCATGTGAAACACATTTGCATGTGAGGTTTGGAAGCAGTAGTTCAGGAATTTGAAAATGGATTAAACTGGCAAACAGGACTCACATCTGCTGCAGCAGCTCAACGTGTCTTTGTGTAGCAGCAATGCCACTGACCCAGAGTGGGAGCAGAAACAACCAGCGCTCTGAGGCTATTTGACCCCTCGCATCAGCTTTGAGCTGGTCCGATTACATTAGCAGATCTTTAACCATGTTTCAGACTTGATCACAGACATCCACTTTTAATGCAAATGTGAGCTTGCTTAAAAGAATGTGTGGTCTTTTGTGGGATTTGACATTTGCACATTGAACACCAACATGGTGGATATGTCAGTGATTCCTTTTTTGCATTTGTTTTGCTTCTTGCAAATGAGAGGTTTAGCATTACTTTGCTATTTCGAGAGATAGATCATTCGATGAAGAGAGCCTGAATGTTTGCAAGTCACTGCGCCTGCATGCAAGATGTATTTGCAATGGACAAAAGACATCCGCAGTCTATTTGAATGGGGATTACATGGTGGAGCTTCCTGGTCAACCTGCACTCAGCCAGTAGATCCTTGGAAATAATTGTTGGAGTCATAATTACAATTTGCCATAATCCATCTGCTCTATGTTGGTTTTGTACGAGACATAGAATGCTTGTTTTTTCCTTTCTCATTGTATCAGTCTGCGATGCTTGTGGTGGGCTTGATTTGCATGGCATAAAGCTCCGTCTCTGCCTGACTGTCACGTTTGCAAAATCTTCTTCCTAGCTGCTTTTCTGCCTCAACCTGAGACACTTTGAGTCACCCCCATGGGTCCACTGTCCTCTGATTGGCAGAACCATGGAAGGTACCAGTATGATGCACTGTTTCCAATCTCTGTGTCTCCACTGACGGCCTGTCACTCACGCATTCACATGCAAGTCAAACCGCAAACATTAGCTCACCATCACTTTCAGTAGTATGTGGAAAGGCCTCCAGATCCTCACCGACTACAGGACCACCAACACCTCCCCCGCCTCCTCTGACGTCTCCTTCCTCAACGAACTTAACAATTTTTATGCTCGTTTTGAGGGAAGTAACACCACAGCTGCAACCAAGGTAAGTATCACTCCAGATCACCAACCTCTCTCTCTTCTCCCCTCTGACGTAGGTGCGGTTCTGAGCGGGATCAAGGCACACAAGGCTGCGGGTCCTGATGGCATCCCTGGACGTGTCCTCAGAGCGTGCTCGAGGGAACTGGCAGGAGTGCTGACGGATATCTTCAACCTGTCCCTGGCCCGCGCTGTGGTACCAACCTGCTTCAAGTCCACCTCCATCGTCCCGATCCCCAAGAACTCCAACCCATCCGGACTCAATGACTACCGTCCGGTAGCCCTCACCCCCATCATCGCAAAGTGCTTTGAGCGGCTGGTTCTAGCACATTTCAGATCCTGTCTTCCCCCCACACTGGACCCTCACCAATTCGCATCCAGGCAGAACAGGAGCACAGAGGATGCAGTCTCTATAGCGCTGCACTCTGTCCTTTCACACCAGCAGGAACACTTATGCCAGAATGCTGTTCTTAGACTTTAAGTTCAGCATTTAACACAGTCATTCCATCACAACTCACCACCAAACTCATGGACCTAGGCATCAGTCCACTCATGTGCAACTGGCTGCTTGACTTC
>JAUESF010046501.1:0-17240 GCA_032274765.1 Malacoctenus tetranemus | reverse complement strand
CACACACACACACACACACACACACACACACACACACACACACACACACACACACACACACACACACACAGGCAACCACTACCACTCTCTCTAACCTCCCTTCTTTGCTCCCTTCCCTCTTTACCTTGTCCTGCTTGCACAGCCCTCATTGCACCACTTTACCTGATGATAACCCCAGCAAGATGGTCAGAAGCCAATGAGGGCAGGTGACAGTCACACTTATGATAAAAAATAATAAAATTACATTTGTTCTATAACAAATTGACACCTTCAGCAGTGATGTCAATACTGAAGAAATGCAGACATAAAAAATAACCTCAAATTGCTTCCAAAGTGGGTGCCAGCAGCTTTCATGGCAGCTGTTGTTATTGGAGTATGAGAGTTAAGATGGCCCGCAGTGACATTGGCTTTACATTGGCAGTGATGTGATCTCAAGCTACTCACCTGATCTGATCTGGTGAATGTTTCAGTTGGGATACATCAGATCTGCATTCCATCCTCTCTGTTAAACTGAGTTTTCTCTGAGAACAGTCTCTGCAACTCTAGATGTGGGACTGCCACTGGCAACAGAATAGCATTTCAATATCTCTGCATTGAGATTATCTCCAAAGAGGACAAATGTCTTTTTCCCTCCAGTAGGGCAAACGACACATCATGGTGCATCCAGCAAAAGCTGTCACCGCCGATGCAGCAACAAGAGCAGTGTCTTGCTTCCCCTTCAAAGTCTGACCCTCCAATCAAATGTCAGTTTGATCCAAATGTTTAGTTCCCAGAGAACCATTGACCATTAAAGCCATGTCCCGATCCACATCAGGTGATGGAGCAGACACCACCTGATGGCTGTAGAATAGAGTATATCTTTATTGATCCACCATTGGGGGAAATTTGCATGCCACAGCATCATTGAAAAAAACACAAACAAGTAAAATAGGAATGATTAAGGAATAAAAATAAAACCAAATGAAATTCTAAAATAGGTGCATACAAAAATAACACAACATAGACCAGTGAAAGAAAGAATGCAGTATCTACACAAACAGAAAAAGAAACATGTGCAATTGTAGGACAATGCTGAGGGACAAAATGGCATCAGATGCATGTTTTGCTGAAGAGCAGCATGCCAACAACATTGTAGGCTTACTGTGTGTGTGTGAGCGGTGCCCTGCCAGGCAGCCCCTCCAACCCTGTGTGTGTGTGTGTGTGTGTGTGTGTGTGTGTGTGTGTGTGTGTGTGTGTGTGTGTGTGTGTGTGTGTGTGTGACAGACATGACAACATAAAAGGAAGCCAGAAGGTTCCAGTATATTCGGGTCTTCTTTGGAGATTTTCTTCATTTTCTGGAGAATACTGTTTACATTCTTAAAGTTTTGGCTTGAACCAAAGGCTACCTCTCAATTTGTCACCTTCGTGTGTGTCCTTTCTGCTTTATTGTCTGGTGAAGCTGTTACAAATTGGTTTGCCCATCGATCGCACCTCTGAAGGTGCACAGCTGATCGATCACCTGCGACCAATCAGCGGCTTCCTGCTCGTAGCTCTGGAACTGTTTGCTCAAGGGCACCTGAGGAAGGAGGGGGCGGTAGGGCGGCCAGTCAGTAATCGCACCTGCACCTCAGCCCAGGTGTGTCACTCCACTCACACTAGAAATCATTTTGAATCGGTGCTTCTCATCCGAGCACCGTCCGCCTTCTGACAGCGTACCACGGAGCAGCTTCACTGATACGTGTCTCGGCACTTCCGACGACAATGTCTCTCCGAAAACAGCCGAGCGCCTCCGACACCTCCCGAGGGTGTGTGTGGACCAAGTGTCGGGGATGGTGCTCAGTCAGAGAACAGCCTCCACTGACGGTCAGGGAGCAGACCGCAGCCTAAGCGCAGCACGGAGCGCCACAACGACAGACACCGCCGAACCCAGCTCACCGCCCGCCGCCTCCGGGTCACCGCAGGATTTTACCGGACGCCCCCCACGGTGCTTTCAGGGGACAGCTTTTCTTCTTGGTCCCTGGAGATTGGAGCAAGTGTTGCGGGGCCGAAGGAATTCGGAGACTCTCCTCTAACTGTCTAATCTTTGGACCCCCCCCCTCCCCCAACTCAGCTTCGGCTCTTCAGCATCCCTTTTTGACCACACGCAGCCGCCCAGGAGCGCCTAGATCATGGTGAGTACCAGCCTCCATGCTTCCTGTGAGCCGGGTGAGGGACGCAGCGCTCCCGCAGCCCGGAGAGCGTCCCGCACGACGGACACGCTGCAGGCGCCACACAGACACACAGCGGCGCGGTGCGCACTGACGGAGATCCTCACCTGCAGTTCCACCTCACAAGCACCTCACAGCACCCAAAATTCACCAGAAAGATTCTGAAAGCCAGCTAGAGGGTTCTCTCACATTCGGCGTTCTCACATGTTTGCGCAGGAGGCGTCAGCTTTTCAGTCCTCTGAGCGCTTGTTTCTTTTTTTTTTCCATTGTGATTTACTGATTTACTCTGCGCGAAATGTTTTCAGAAAACGACTCATTTTGAGGTAGTTTTGCAACCCCCCCCCCCCCCCCCAAAAAAGAGCCCCGCATCGTTATTTGGGGTCACAAAAGCGTCGCTTGCGGGTGAAAAACTGAGCTTGAACTGTAGTTTAAAGGTTGGGAGTTATTTTTTCCAAGCAGGAATCATCAAAGCAATTAAATTCTTGGTCCGGCTGACGGAAACAGACGCGCTTTGGCCGACAATGGCATGTTTGTTTGGTTTGTTTGTTTGTTTGTTTTGGGGGGGGGTTCTGTGAACTCACTTGGGGGATCTTTCTTGATCTTTTTTGCATCACTTGGAAGTTTTTGAGCCAGGCTGCGCTGCACATGTCACTGACAAGCAGGACGCTGGTCAGTGACATGGTGGTTAGTTTCTTTTCTTGGCGTTAGATTCAGGCCCTTTAAATATGAACGTGAATGAAATAGATTCCATCTCTGTGGTGATATTTTCATTCTGCTCATTTATGCTCTTTGCTCTCATTCACTAACAGTGAGGTTGCACTGTCAGCGCGGCAGCCCTTGTTTTTGGGGTGCAGTTTCCAGCTTATGTTGCACGTGTGACGGCTTCATAAAGCAGGAGTGAGTGTCCTGCTCGGTGTCCCCATGCAAATTCTTGTCGGACGACACAAAACGGAAGGGGGGGGGGAAGGAAAGTGCATTGCAGGGTGCAACAGAGTGGTAATTGGCTGCCAGGTCTCCTGGTTCTGACAAAGTCGAGCACAGCAAAGGAGTGCAACAGATGGAGGGAGGAGGAGTGAGGCCAAACAAGATGCAAGACCTGTTGTGCACTGGTGCATTAGCTGAATGTCTGCGCTGGAAATGGACCAAAATCTCTCTCTCTCTCTCTCTCTCTCTCTCTCTCTCTCTCTCTCTGTGCATGTGAAACGTGTATATTGTGGCAGGTTGCTCTTTTCATCCTCATGAAATCCACAGCAGGAACGTAGAACCTTGGACTGTTTCACTATCACTTACAAATATATACACACACAGACAGTTCATCACCTTTTATCACATAGCAGTTAGTCCTGCACAATTGATCGTATTTTGTCTGTGTCCATATTGGCCAATGATCATTGGTGATGTTACCTTTTTACAATACAAGCTTTGCTCCCTTTGACGTTCAGCACTTTCATAATCATCAGTCAGAAAACCACCAGGGGGCGAACAAGAAGTCACATTTTCAAGCTCTCTGTGTGATGTTCCATGTTCATAGAGCAGCCATAGCAGCTGATCAGTCCTCAGCAGACAGATGTGAGTCAGGGTGGCAAAGCAGAACAACACATAGCGACACATAAAGAAACCCCAAAGCAAAATATTAGGTGCAGACATCTCAATATGAAGAACAAAAGTGCATCAAAGTTGCTTTTTGCATCATCAGCAGCAAGTTGGACGATTGTTGTAAGATTGATCTGTTTTCTACCATCATAAACACATCATGACAATATGTATCATAACATGGTGTAATGACACTCTGTTCTGCCATAAGGATGCTTGGCATGCAGCCTAGAATGACTCCAGCTGATTCAGCGCAGGTCTAATTCCGACATTGAGCTCCACCATCGATCACACTCGCTCTCCCGTCATAAAACAGCAGCAGTGGCGTCTACAAAATCAACCAACATGGAACCATTCAAAAATCACTATGAATTATGGATAGAGTGATATGATGAATGTAATAAATCAGTCACATTACTGGTATGGTCAAAATAAACCAGTTTTGCCTTGCAACAAACCTTCTGCGAACATCCCCCCCCCCATGTGTTTGGACCTTCGCTTTGTTACCAACATGTTTTTCTTGGTTCTAACAAAGTTAAAAGCAATTTTCTATTGTGAGCGTCCCTTTTTATACATTATTTTTTAAGTGATGTAAAGATGATGTAAAAACATGGATGGATGAACTATAGGTTGATTGCACCAAACAGGACCCAGATTGCCAGTGATGTCAGCAGCAGCCTCCAGCCATCCTCGCTCTGCTGGGCCACAGTGAGACTGACAGGCTCAAAGTAAAAGGAATGATTAAAACAAAAGGTTTTAACAAACAGCCGTGAGATGACACGGTCAGAGTTACGGTCATCCAATTACCACGATGACCACTAGAGAGCATGTTCCCGCTGTAGCTCCCAATGAAAAATGCATCAGTGTGGTATTCTGAAAGAAAATGTGCTTTCACCCAATTTTTCGAGAGAATATTTGCCAAATCTTCATGCTCTTCTCAGATGCTCATCCCACAAATGCATGTCCCTCACAAATATGGCAGCATTTTAAAGGGCCTCAAACAAGCTTTCCAGCTGTATAAGATTTGTTGCCAAGCAGCACTGTAACACCAAAGAACTAATCCACAGAACACATCACTGTTCTGTCTTGTTTATAAGTCATTTGTAACTCAATCAAATTAACATATTGTAATTGCTCCTGCAGTAAGGGCAAGAACCACTTGATGTGTGTGCAGCTTTGAAGCTCTGCCAGCTGCTTTCCTCCTCAGCAGGTGTTCAGCATTAGCAGGAGTTGATGGCTGCGGTTATTTGAGTCAAATCAACTCCTTTGTGTTGGTTGCTGCTTCTTCAGAGTTGCTGGCTGCGAGTCCCTCTGCTTTGTGCAGGCCAGCTCTCCTACTTCTCCGCAGCTGTCCTTTGCACACTGAGGGATTGTGTGTGGTTTCAGGGATTCCCAAGCATGAAAGCAGATGGGTGGAGAGCACGCAATCGTTTGGAATTCTGTTGACACGCTGTCATTTCATTCAGATTCAAGAGAGCGTGCTGAGTCACTACACAATCTGCATCCAGTCTCACACACTCAGTGTTGATTCGACACCTTGTGAAGACTTGCACTACATCCTGCTTCTGTTAGTTTTGATGCTTGAAGTAATAGAGCTGTGCTGGGTTTTTGTGCAGGAGCATTCTGCCTAATGCTGCTTAATGCCGGAACATCATTTACTGGCTCCATTATTATTCAGTAAGAAGTCAGAAAAAGAAGGAAACAAATTATCTTAAACTTTCTGGATTGTTTTCTAGAGCAACAGTCTGTTAAATTGGACAACAACAACATGCTCTCTGAAAACAAGATCTTCCTGTGAAAAGATGAAGTTGGATTTTCAGGGTTTGGTGTTTTATCTTCTAGTGTCTCCAGATTAGAACCTTTCAACAATCTGCACATGTTTGCAGTGTTGTAGTGTGTCTCTGACACAGTAGCTTAGTGCTCAGTATTGTCTGACTCGGACTCTTTTTTTGGTCAGCTGACAATACTAATATTAGGAGATGGCACACGTCTGCTGTTTTTGTCTGCTCATCAGTCATTATTGATGATCACCATACATACACATAGTCAGAGAGGCACTACAATTATTCAGCTTATCAGATTACCTCTGCAAATAAATTAAAAAGAAATAAATTGATTCATAAAACTAATGAAGAATCTTAAACAAAATAAAGGACATAACCTACCAACATACAGAGCGCTCACAGCCACCATGGATACAGTCAGACATTTGTCGTTTTCATCTTGTGCTATTAGGAAATATCGCATAGTGCTACTATTTCAGCAAGCGGGTGTTTAGAGTAACAGTGTCTGACAACAGCTGAGAGCCTGCTCAAGGAGTAAAACATACAGGCAGCGGTTCCACCTCAGCTTGACTCGTTGCACTGAAGCCAGTTTTCGCCAGCTCATCCCCTGTGACAAGACAGAAGTGGGCTTTTTCTGCTGTCCAGTGGACATCTCATCATCTGTACCGCTTATTATTCCGTGTTACGGGTGGTGCTGGAGCCAATCCCAGCTGTTTACAGGCGAAGGTACAGGACAGGTCACCAGTCCATCATAGGGCAACACAGGGACGAACAACCACTCACACCGATGGACAAGTTAGAATTGCCAATTGACCTTCTGCATATTTTTGGACTGTGGGAGGAAGACGGAGTACCCGGAGAGAACCCACGCATGCACAGGGCGAACATGCGAACTCCACACAGAAAGGCCCCACCTGGGCGCGAACCCAGGACCTTCTTGCTGTGAGGCAAGAGTGCTAACCACCACACCACCGTGAAGTTCCTCCTGTGGAAATGATTGGATAAAAGTTCAGCTTGTCTCCTGGATGCAGCTGTTTTGTTCCTGGCCTGATTGACCAATCTATACAGCAGTCCAGTTCCCTCGTTTTTTATTCCCACAATGAAAAAAGATCACAAAAGCCAGACTTTGCACTTTTATTATTTTCTGTTTTGCCAAAGCAGTGCTGGGCAGCTGCTGTTGTTTCATCTCACCTTAGAAACTGCACAAGATTCTATCAGCTCTGACAGGCCTGTGATTTCCCCGATGTCACACAGCATATTAGCTGGGATCAAAAACTGACCTCAATGATGGGGGTTTGGCCTGTGGAGATTTTTAAAGTGTGCTGCTTGTAAAGCCATAGTGTCTGTGGTTCGAACAGCCCGTGGGGCACAAGCTGCTGTGTCTTTTCTCATTTAACTGACATTTGACGAGGACCGAGTGCTGTTATGAGGACCCACAGATAACCTGCAGTTTAGTGAATGTCTCAGTCAGTTTCATATCACCTATGATTTGTTTGCATAATCGTACGCGATTTATAGATCTGAAGTGCTGCTCTGCTCAGCCTGTGAAGTGGATGAGAGGCATAAAGAGATGCGCTGAAATGCAGAAGGTCACAGAAGTGGTTTCAAACCTGCATAGACTTGCAGGTTTTACTCACAGCTGAGCATGGTGCTGGTGAACTGGGGGCTAAGGTTTGGCTTCTGAGGGGCAGTGGTGGCTGAGTGATCCGTGAAGCAAACTTGTAACAGGAGGGTCGCTGGCTTAAGTTGTGAGCCCCCGGGGGGGGGGGGGGGTGCACTGTGACAACCCACTGCTCCTTGAATGGGCAATTACCATTAACTATAAATAAAACAGGTTACATACAGAGAAGGAATTTACCGAGGGGGAACAATCAAGGATAACTTAACTTGTGATTTGCATTTTTTTAGTTTTCGGTCCTAAAACTATTCTGATGCAACCGTGACACACGTTAAGCACATGACAGGCACCCTGGCTTGCATAGATACACCCACGTTGGCCTCTGCTTCCTTTTAGCCAGTGTTCCTGCAAAGGCACAAGCCGTTTATGCTGCTTCTCAGCTTCTGTCGTCTGAGGGACTGAATCCTCAGCTACTGTGGACTGATGACAACAGCTGTCCTCTTCCCTTCCACAGTGTGGCACATCCCATAATCCGCTCCTCCGCCAGCGGACCATTCGTGCAACGTGTGTTTTTGAGGCATTTTTTCATGTAGAGTGACTTATGCATTACTTGTGTGTTACTACGATTGCAATGTCCACGAACCATGCTTGCCGGTTTGCAGCATGCATCCTGTATAGTGTGTGTGTGTGTGTGTGTGTGTGTGTGTGTGTGTGTGTGTGTGTGTGTGTGTTTGTGTGTGTGTGTGTGTGTGTGTGTGTGTGTGTGTGTGTGTGTGTGTGTGTGTGTGAGAGAGAGAGAGAGAGCTCACAATTTTTAGTTCACATGTGAAGCAGTGAAAGTCACTCTGTCCAGTCTGTGGAGTCTCCATTGCCGAACACAGGCAGTTGGATGCAAGTTTCAAGAACAACTTTGCACGGGCTGCAGTGAAATTTACAGTGTGTTGGGAGAGTGCTCCGCTGCAATGGACCCCCACCTTTGTTCCTCTCCTGGCCCCTGGGGTGGGAGCCATCAAGTGCTATAATTCGCTTTGTTTGCGACTCATAAAATCTCTTTCAGATGACTGATTCTGACAAACGAGTAAGACAACAGTATGCAGAAGAAGCAGAGATCAGGAGAGCACAGAAGGAGTCACACAGGCTCATTTCCACTCAGCTCCTAGCTGCAGAACGCTGCTGATGAATGGCTGCCAGTGTTGGAGTGACGACCTGCAAGTGGCCCTGGATGCTCTCTGAATGTCAAAGCTTCTCTCATAACCAGCTGAAGGCTGTCAGTGTATCAGGCCTTTGTACTGAACAGGCCGCACCTTCTCCTCCTGTTGCAGAAGACTGTGTTCATACAGCTGAGCAGGAACGGTTCAAACCGCTATTAGTTTTTTTGAGAGCTGTCAGGGGTAAAGCCCAAAAGGATTCACCATAGCAACAGGTAAAATCAAAAGCACAGCCTCCATCAGTGCACATCAGTTTGGACCAAGGCTGGTGTAAATGACAACCAACAAAAAGATATGAACAACAAAAAAAAAGAAATATACATTATTGTAAATTGAATTGAATTGAAATTGAATTGCTTTCTGGCTGATGTTAAATATTGAGCTGAGCTGGACTGACGGGTGTGCGCACCGTGCTGTGACTCTTCGGGCTTTCGGAGGACTAATGGTCACAATCTGCTGGCTTTCAGATGACAACATGGCTTCAGCTGAAGTTGGGACGAAGGGTTGTTTATTCCTTTTTCAATTTTTATCACTATACAAAACCCTACAAAACAATTAGCTCTTACCTTTTAATTTAATTATTTCCCATTTAAGAAAATAAAAACATAAAAATTATGAAACGTCTCTAAAAAAATGAAGTGAAAAAGTGAATTTCAAGATGAAAAAGAAAAAATAATCATCAAATCTAATGAGACAAATGTTTAATCTTGGTAATAACCTAAAAATACATTTTGCAGTACAAATGCAATATAAAGTGTTCCTTAAGTGTCTGTTCACACCAGGAAGTAACATGGAATCCAGGTTTTTGTTGAAGCACGTGACTTCACATGAAAAGCACAGCCCGCAACAGCAGCAGATCCAAGAATAGTGGTCTTCCAGTCTCAGGGTTGGCTCTTCAGTCCCCCACCATGGTGGCGCTGTGAAAGAAAAAGGAACCAGAGAGATGGAGTAAAGAAGATGAGTGGTTTTCCCAGTCGTCTCACAAAGCCCTCTCCAAGTTTAGGCCTCTGGAAAGAGGGACGTTTGTCTGTTTTGTCCTCCTGAACTGAAATGGAGAGCTGGTTCCACAGGAGCCCGACAGCTGTGTGAGGATTACTCTGAGTACCTCCTACTGTACTCCGAGAAACGGTGGGAACCTGCAGTAAGTCTGAGCTCAACAAGGAGCTCTTTAAGACACAATGGTCTTTAGGAGAAAGATTCCTCACTTTAAAGACAGCCAATACGGGGGTGGGGAATGGTCCCTCTTGCTTGTCCCCCATCAGCACTCCCGCTGTGGAGATTTTTTGAATCAGCAGGAGAATTTTTCAGACTCCAATGTGCAAAAGAGTAGAGAATGCAGGAGCCGTTTCCTGGAACTAACTGCCTCCCAGAGCGTGAAGTCATGTGTCATCTGGCTTCATGATTCTGCTCACTGGTCCCACAGACACTTCTGCATGATGTCTCATGATGTGACGTCTTTCTGATGCTGCGTGGTGGCACCATTACAGAAGCTCCTGACAGTCATTTCCGCCAACTTCACTTTATCATTGCTATCAACCAGTTTTCTGCATGAGGAAATGTCACTGCTCCGTGTCAGAGGGGGCTGTTTGATATGAGCTCCATGCCCTCATGTGTCTCAGTGGAAATGCATGCGAAAGGTGGTAAATGCTCCTAAGATCAGACCAAAGCAGCCGATGCAAATAAAAACCACTTTTTTTTTTCTTCTAACTGTCCTGGAATTAAAAGGAATCTAGTCATTTGGTGATTGTCATATTGGATCCTGGCCTGCTCAGTTTCTTTCCATTTCCATCCCTCCACGTGTGTAGCAATCAGCGATGACTGCATTCATTGTATTCAACTGACAGGCTCATACTTCTCTGTAGGTTCAGGCCGCTGCGCTTCCTAAATTGGCAGTTCAGACTGGAAATGGAACAAAGTGCATCACAGTATCAAAAGTTACTCCTAAGTGTTGCTAAAAGGGACTTGGATCAATAAAACACTCTTTGATTCGTGTCCAAATGATGTTGTCATTAGCATAAACCAACAGTATGTTCCCATGAACACATACTCAATTTTCTAACACTGAGCTCCGGCCTGTTTGGGGTGTTGTGGAGCGGAGAACATTCTTGAGGACAGGAGGATTTCTGGTTAGCTACTACCTATAAGAGGCCATTTACATGTCAACAGCTTCAGTCATATGTCAATGTCAGCTTTATTTAAGTAGCACACTTTAAAAGGCCAGTGGCCAACCAAAGTGCTTTAGAGAATAAAAATTAAAGCAACACAATAAAATGCAACACAAAAAAAGTACAAAATAAACTGATAAAAGTAAATTAAAAGTATAAAAAAAAACCAGTGACTCTACTCAGCTGAAGGCCAGGGTGAAAAAGTGTGTCTCAAGGTCCATCCATCCATCCATCATCTCCCGTCGCGGGAGCAGCAGTCTCAACAGAGACTCCCAGTCTTCCCTGTCCCCGGCCACCACCCCCAGCTCCTCTGGGGGGACCACAAGGCGTTCCTAGGCCAGCCAGGTGATGTGATCTCTCCAGCGTGTCCTGGGTCTACCCCAGGGCCTCCTCCCAGTGGGGCATGCCTGGAACACCTCCCGAGGGAGGCGACCAGGAGGCATCCTAAACAGATGCCTGAGCCACCTCAGCTGACTCCTCTCGATGCGGAGGAGCAGCGGTTCTACTTTGAGCTCCTCCCGAGTGACAGAACTCCTCACCCGATCTCGAAGGGTGCGTCCCGCCACCCGACGGAGAAAGCTCATTTCGGCCGCTTGTATCCGAGATCTCGTTCTTTCGGTCATGACCCAAAGCTCATGACCATAGGTGAGGGTTGGAACGTAGATCGACTGGTAAACAGAGAGCTTCGCCTTCTGGCTCAGCTCCCTCTTCACCATGACGGACCGATGCATTGACCGCATTACTGCGGCCGCTGCACCGATCCGCTTGTCGACCTCCTGCTCCATTGTACCCTCACTCGTGAACAGGACCCTGAGATACTTGAACTCCTCCACCTGAGGCAGGAACTCATCTCCAACCTGGAGAGAGCAAGCCACCTTTTTCCGGTCAAGAACCATGGCCTCAGATTTAGAGGTGCTGATTCTCATCCCAGCCGCCTCACACCCAGCTGCAAACCGCCCCAGAACACGCTGGAGGTCCTGCTCTGAGGGCGCCATCAGAACAACATCATCCGCAAAAAGCAGAGATTATATTCTGTGACCCTCAAACCGGACTCCCTCCGGCCCCTGGCTGCGCCTAGAAATCCTGCCCATAAAAATAATGAACAGGACCGGTGACAAAGGGCAGACTTGAGGTACTCAGGGCGGATCTCATCCACCCCCGGAGCTTTGCCACCGAGGAGCTTACCAACCACCTCAGTGACTTCAGCCCGGGTGATGACTGAGTCAACCTCTGAGTCCACAGCCTCTGCTTCCTCGACAGAAGACGTGTCGGCGGGATTGAGGAGATCCTCAAAGCATTCCTTCTCAAGGTGTGTTTTAAAAATGGGAAGGCTGTTGGCCGAGCTCACAGAGAGAGGTTTTCAGGAGGGATCAAGGGACGTCCGGGACTAACTGGTCAGCAGAGCTAAGGACTCTTGGCGGCTGATGCACCTTCACAATGTCAGTGAAATATTCTGGGGTCATTCCATTCAAAAGACTTATAAAGAAATCAAAGAATCTTAAAATCAATCACACGATTTGTATCTGACACACACGTGTGAGAGTCTGTTCCTCCCTCAGAGTTTCCTCATCCGATTAATCGGAAGGATTTTAACTTCGCCGGTTATATTTTCACTCGGATTAATCACATGACCGAATCTGAGCCCAGTGTTTACAGTTCTGTATGTGTCATTGGGTTGAACGTGCAAATTAAGAGACTGATATAACCTTTGGAGGTTGTGAAAACATGTTCAATGATGCATTGAAAGACGATTTGTTCCAATCAGCCAAGTTCTTTTAAAGACAATTTAGACAGATTATCAAACTGGAGATTTGTTTCAGCTGCTTGTTCATTCAGTTACTTCACAATACGCAACACAATTGTGATTAATTACTGCTAATGACTGTGATTAAATTGATTATGTTTATTTACTGATCGACGACGTCAAGCCTAATGAATGATTTGTTTTATTCCATTTTAAAATCAATATTTTATGAAGCACAAGTTCATACAGTCTTTTTTACAATCCCCTCAATTTCCCCTTCCCCTCCTTTGTTCCTCTGTTATCGTCTGAGGTTTGTGTTAATGTTAATGGCACATGTTCTACACCGTTTCCACCAAGGAAAACAAGTCCAAATAGATGGAAAACTCTGAAATGAATACGTCCTGGACCTTATGTAGACTAACAAACGTTAATGATACCCTGGACGGTGGTTGTGTGCAGATCTGTACGTGACAAACAAAGACATGTTTGTCTTGTCTTTTTCTGTCACAGTTCCAAATGTGTCAGTATTTATTTGCATTACTTCCTTAGAAAAGCCTCTATATTTGGCTGAGAGCTGTTCTTTGTAGCAGTATGTACACAAGCATGTGTGTGTGTGTGTGTGTGTGTGTGTGTGTGTGTTATATATTTTACAATGATTATCCCTCACACGAGCAGTCTGCCAGTTATTTGCATTTGGCCATGTGGACCAGCCTTGGCATGTCCCAAACCGGGGCCAACGTCCAACCTGCACACAGTCCTGCTGCTGGAGCTGTGTGCTCACGCTCTGCAGGAAAACAAATGCTTCTGACAAGCAAACATGACCACCAGCAGCTATTACCGAGTCAGTGATCTGCCCTGGAAACACAAGACCATGGAGAGTTTACATGACTGGTGTATAGCATGGATTATTTGCATGTTTCCACTCTATGAGGTGCTCCATCAGATACTTAAACACAATTTTAGAGTCTTAATTCGACATTTGCTGCATCGAAGACACTTAACTACTGTGTGTCTCTCATATACAAGCTCCTGATTGGGGTGAGAACTGGTGATTTTAGCACCATATTCAAGGGATTTTGATTCGAGTTTAGAAAATGCACAGTTATTACTGAAGGTTCTTTGGTTAGATATGGTTAAAGAATGTCATCCTTTTTCTTTGGTTTGTGACTTCAGGCAAGTCGTCACTGTCCATGCATTTTCGTGCACCTTCTTTTTGGCCTTGAGATGCGGTCCTTCCCTTTCCACGCAAAAACTGAATACTATTCTCAACATGATAAAGGCTGTAGCTAAAAGACAGTTAATGGGATTGTGAGTCTGCCAGGGCAGCTGATCATGGCTCCTGTTCAACAATCTATCTTTCAATGGTGCAACAGTCAAACGGCTTCAGATTTCACAAGGACATATAAGAGCTGAAAGTTGTGCCAAGGCTTGTTTACTACTGATAGGAAAAGAAAGTAAAATCCAAGATGCGCAATATGGAAATGTATCCATTTAAGCACATTGGTCACCACAAATGTAAATAGACTGCTTTATCTTTTGTTATCCTACAATATTTAACATCAGCAATGTTTGTTCTGCAAAACTTTCAGTGATCCTTCTCATTCTTGTATTGATGGTGAACAAAGACTACTGCTAATGAAACTTTATCCACAGACGGGAAGCAAGGAAGCGAGGAGGAGGTCTAATTTTAGCCACAAAAAAAAAAAGAATTCAATAAAGTGTTGTCAACTGAGCGCTCCATTACCAGATGGAGTTGAGCGAGTAGGAGAAAATATCCTAAGTGTGAAGATAGCTGCACTAACACCAGGGTGCTTCATCTGGGACGGGTGGGAGAAAATATCCCTGAAATTAATTGACAGAAAAGGTACAAATATCATCAAATCAATGAAATGATTCATTAGAAACATAACTGCAGGTATACCTCTAAAAGGCATTTGCATTGAAACTTCACCGTTGTCTGCAGGTGTTCTTCTTTGGTCTTTATCTTCGGCTTTTGGAAATGTCCAGCCCAAGTCTGTCTCGTGTCAGTTGCCATCTTTCAAACAAAAACAACCAGTATTGATGGGAGATGTCAGTTCAGTGTCAGTCAAAAACATGGCGCCCCCTACCATTATGGTGATGAATTGCACAGCACACTGAGCGTTGCTGAGAGACACTGTGGCGGCGCTGCAGTGACAGGATGGATGTGAAGCCAACGTGGTACCAGATGTAAAGATGCATCATCCTGACTTGTTTTCTGCACAGTGGCGTTTTCAGTTAGAGTGTAGGTCAGATCATCTCAAAATGAGCAGGCAGCTGTGAAAAGTCCTGGTACTCCAGGTGTCTGGTCCATCCCATCCCTGTGACCTCCCCATCCTCTTTTGCTGAGTATCTTTTCCCATTTAGAGTGACAGTAATCCATCAATATACCTGGAATTTTGTCTTAGTTTTAGTACCTGGTTTAGAACCAATGTGAATGGCTAATCAAGTAACAATTAATGGGGTTGTGTGCTGGTCTGAGGCTCTGACATTGAAAGCGCAAGCTACAAAAAATCACTAGGCTCAGTTAGCAGCCATTTCATCTGTCACACTTATTGTCTTGCTTCACATTCCAACTTATAACATCTATTTACTTTGTCTGCCCTTGATTGACTGAAATGCTCTCCCCCCGTACAAACTACACCGATGAACTGGCTTGCTGTGATATGTGACATGATGCAATCAGATATGGTAGTTTAAGGGCCCTTTATTTTACTCCCACTGTGTGACAGCGTGCCGTCAGCTGCTCTCTGGGTTTTTACTTAGGCTGAAACTTGTAGCTCCTAAACCAGGGGTCTCCAATCCTGGTCCTGGAGGGCCGCAGCCTTGCATGTTTTCAATGTGTTCCTGCTCCAACACACCTGAATCTCATTGGTGTCATCATGTCGCTCTGCCGCAGACCCTGATAATGAACAGCTTATTGCAATCAGGTGTGTTGAAGCCTGGACACGTTGAAAACATGCAGGGCTGTGGCCCTCCAGGACCAGGATTGGAGACCCCTGTCCTAAACAAACTGCAACATGATGTAACTTGCACTGTGTTGCATTGGACCCAAATGACTTTAGTGCGGGTGTCGTGATCTTATTAGCTGCAGCAGTTGCTTCCTTTTGTCTCACCATCAATATTTCAAGGGAAGCATTACCCAGTCACTCACTGGGACACAATGCATTTCCATTGAGTTGTTATGTAATAAGGCTTGAAATTTATGGCTGTGTCAGTGGAAGCGGTATGAAGGCTCTAAAGCCAAGTGTTTGGAGGGTCTTTAATAGGCTTTTTATGGCCTCTCTCTCTCTCTCTCTCTCACAGGACACAAATAGGTGTTGTGGAGTGACCAATCATAAAGGACACAGGACACACTACTGGATCTGCTCTTATTATGGCCTCCAGGGTGATAAATGTCCTCGCTACCTTTGACAGACTGTGAACTCAAAGACGTCCTATCATAGAAACCTATCAAGTGTTGTCGATTACTTTCCAAAAAACAATCTGGTTTATGTTGTTTCTTGGATGTCACTGAAGCTTTCTGTAGCACTGGACAGGCTACATCAAGGGTGTCAAACTCCTGTCCTGGAGGGCCACCTTCCCAGTGCTTTTTGATGCGTCCCTGCTCCAAACACACCGGAATCAACTCAATGATCATTAGCAGCCTTCTTCCGAGCAGGATGATGACACGCTAATATAAAGCAGGTGTGTTGGAGCAAGGGAAACATCCAAAACTTTTCAGGTGCCGGCCCTCCAGGACTGGAGCTACAGGGATAAAATGATCAAGTAAGGGTTTATTGAGAACACGTGTAGTAGGAAAACAGGAAAGTAAACATTTATTTGGAAGCCAAAGCAGGCTGAAGGTCTCCAGACTCAGTTTATTTAAAAACAGGAAAGATTTAGCATTCCGGTGAAAACCAGGCTTTGCTCCCCATGGCTCATGTGGGAGCTCTGCTCATATCCTGCACCCCTTTCTGCCAGCACTTAGCACCCAGCTGTGTGCTTTAGCTGGAGCAGGTCGGCTTATTCATGACAGGCTCGAGCTGTGGCCCCTGGAGGCCCGCGGGAGCAGCAGGCATTATCAGTTGTAAATGGATGTGAGAAGACTTAGGTCAAGACAGCCTCACAGCTGTCTGATTTATGGCTGGCCATGCAACGAATGGTTAGCCGTGCTACCGGCAGCCATATAAGCACTTTCATGGCCACAGCTCAAGTTTATTTCAGCTGTAAATTGGGGAAAGATATGGAAGGAAAAGAGAAAGGGAATTAATAGCACTGTAGCTGCTGTTTGTGAAGCTGCCAAGGGAAAGGTGTGTTTTAATACTCGGTGGACAAGGATTAATGGTCATTCTCTTCTTCTTTTATCTCTGCTTTTGGTCCCACTCAGCTCCAAACAAACCTATTCTTTTACGAACAATAGAGCCAAAAGGTGAAGACTTTCCACAAAGATGTTTCACATTCCAGCGTGACTTTTTCAAGCTTTTCTGCTAATTGGGAGTGAAAGTTGTACAGACACACTGATCCCTCCAGTCATTCACTGATCAGACACACCCAGGCCATTCAAATGTAAGTTAATATTCACATCTCTCACACTGTACTGGCAGTAGCACTCTGCTTCTCTTTGTAAAACATACTTGCAGTTTTAAAGACTCTGAAGCAAAAAAAAAAAAAGAGTAGTGCCTCTCCTTTACACCATGTGTATCAGAGTGTTTGACAGGACACTGTTGGCAGGACTGTCACTGCCCAGGTTTCAGGTTGTGACAATAGAAAATGGAAGTAATTAAATTAATAGAAACAACAACCAAGCAGAGTCCAGACCGCAGTCTGACCTGATTCCTTGGAAGCATCTGAAGAATCTCACTGAGCTGAAGTGTGTGTGTGTGTGTGTGTGTGTGTGTGTGTGTGTGTGTGTGTGTGTGTGTGTGTGTGTGTGTGTGTGTGT
>JAUESF010046474.1:0-12007 GCA_032274765.1 Malacoctenus tetranemus | reverse complement strand
CTGGTTCATAAACGGAACAGAAATAATGCAAAAAGGACGTTTTAACAACAGGCAGAATCTCCTTCCAGCTCCATAATGGTGCTCTAAAGAAAATCAATGCTGAAGAGTCTCCGCCTTGGCAATTCTCCCATTTTCAGCTCGATACACGTGCTCAAAAAAATGGATCACCCAAGTGAGGAGTGGAACCACTTGGCGACGTGGACAAAGCTATCTGCAGCCGATCTGGTCGGAGAACGACGGCCGCCGTCCACGTCGGGCGGCGGTGGCGGCAGGCTGGAGCGCGGCGCCAGAGGAAGCGTGTTACAGCCGCGAGCTGCAGAGGGCCGCGGAGGTGAGCTCTCACGTGTCATTGGCTAACCTGACAGCGAGACAACAGCCACAGGGCAAACACCAACACAGCGGCTCGGGTGTCCACAGCCGGCTGAATACTAATCCCACAGCCCCCCCCACCCCCCCCCCCACCCCACCCCCCCGCCCGCCGCCGGCTCCGACTCTGGGGTGGGAAATGAAACCTGCTCGCGCCAGCCAAACAGCATTTCATTTTCTCTGCGGCTGATAAGTTTTGTCTTCTATAGCGCGCCGCAGCCTCGGGTCCTCCTCTGCCCCTGCACTTGTTGCCACACTGAACCCTGCAGCGCTACGGGGTGGGGGGACCCTTTAAAGCACCCCGAACCCACCTGAAATAGCAGAAGGCTGCGCACGCGGCAGAATACAGAGTTCGGTATAATCCGAGGAGCCTCGCATTGTTTGTTTACCCACTCGTCCCTCTAAAGGAGGCAGAAAAAACAACTGGATTTGTTCGCAAATACGAGAAGAATCTCTGAATCTCTTCAGTCTGTGTGAACATGACAGCGAAGCCAAACTGGGACGAGCCTTCAGAAAGGAGGACACGAAATGTTTCAAGGTTACATGTTTATTTCCTCCAATCGTAAGTCAGGAGGAGCTTGAACAGCCCCTCTGATCATTGTCCCTTCTCTGTAATTTGACACCAGCCTCACCGTCTTCAAAAGCACTTTTTTCTGCTGCTGAGTCACCGTCGCACGTCGTTTTGGGCGGCACCAAACGGTGGCATTCGCTGTGCAGCAGCGAGTGAAATTCAAGGGTATAAAAAAAAATCATAAGCCGCAGGACGGAGAAGGTGCTGCAGGGATCCGGGGCTTTAGAAAGCGATTAGCGGATTCCCTTTAAAAACCCTTGCAAGCGAAGCCTCTGCACCTTCTATCCTCAACAAGCAAACGGAGCCGACCAAACACAATAAACGGAGGGAACAGGGGGGCTGTTCTCCAATAGTCTTATTAAATTTCGGACCGCCCTGCGCCGAGGCTTTACTCCAACTTACTGCCACAAATGTCCTAACTCGGCTCCTGGGTGTATTGGGCAGAGTGGGGGCAAAGAGAAGTGGACGCAAGGCGGATCGAATAGAAAGAAAGAGACTCCCGGGACCTCGCACGAGGCCCTGTTCACGTTCCCAGCACTCCCGGCTCATTACAGGTGAGGCTGAGGGAGGAGGAGGAGGAGGAGGAGGAGGAGGAGGAGGAGGAGGAGGAAGAGCAGGGGAGCGCAGGCGGTGAGTCAAACCTCTGTGATCTGACTCATTCATTATTAAGCAGACGCAGCGCGGCTTTCAGCTCCTCGCCGACATATAAGGAGGCAGGTTTAGCCGCGAGGTGCTCCACGCGCTCGCTCTATCTGCTCCATCTCGCATCTCGGGCTCTGCGCCGATGACCCGACAATGAGGTCAGACTCAAAGTGCTGCGAGAAGACGAGGCGAAGGAGCGAAGGAGGTGGGGCGATGACGGGGGGGGGAGAGAGGAGAGGAGAGGAGAGGGGGCGAGGAGGTGAAGGAGGAGGAAGATGGAGCGGGCGTCGGGAAGGAAGGCGTCGATGTGGTGGAGCGGGGAAGGTAAACACACGCTCGTACAGCAGGAGATGTTTGGAAGAGACAGCGAGAGAGACAGAAACAGAGGGAGGAGGGAGGAGGGAGGAGGGAGGAGCAGCCCACCGAGCGCCCGGGGAGCCCCCTCAGGACAGACAGGCCGGGTTAGAGAGTGTCCTCAGTGTCTCTCGCTGTCCCAGGTGCCTCCTGAGGGGGGAGCCGGTGAGTTTGCCGTCGTTTCACGAGCTGAGGTCAAAGGCTCCGCCCACAGTGGTTTCCTTTCTACTGAAACTTTAGTTAAAAATTCTGAATTTGTCGAGAAAATGAATATTAATTTGTCCTCACAGACCGAAGAAACAGAGGAGACCGTCGGTGTCTCGTCGTCTTCCTCGTTTTGGCAGGTTTCTTTTGGTCCCAGTTTATTTAAACACGCAGTAAAGTGCAGCAGTGGCCAAAAGCTGCTTCTGTTTCTGCTCCATTGTTCAAGCGTTTCTCCCCCAGCAAGTTCCAGCAGGAGCATGAAAGCGAAACATTTCCAAAGAAAATCCAGTCGCAGTCTCTGCAAACAGTGACCCTGTGAGATCTCCGCTCCTTTCTGCACAATCACTGCGCCAGTGAAAACACACAGACGCGCTGTCAGACTTTAGTCTTTTCAAAGTCATTTAAAATCCCTACAAAGTCTGCTGGTGTGTCGACGGCTTCGCTAGCAACCAGCTGCAACTGGAGAGCCTCTGGAAACATGCACTGATGACCACTCAGAGCTGCGTGGTGGTGACGGGGAGAGAGGGAAGGAAGGGAGGAGTAGGGAAAAAAGGAGAAGGAAGGAAGGAAGCAAGGAAGCAAGGAAGCAGGGAGTGGGGAAGAAGCACAGAAGGAAGGAAAGAAGAGAATGAAAACTTGAAGGCAAGGAGAAAAAATGGGGGTGGATGAAGGGAAGAAGGAAAAAAGAGACAAGGAAGGAAGGAAGGAAGGAAGGAAGGAAGGAAGGAAGGAAGGAAGTGGTGTAAGAGATGGAGTGAAGCAGGAAGTAGGTGAGTCTAGACGTTGGTACCCAACGGTTCATTTCCAGACTGTGAGCCACTCGTCGGCCCTGACGGAGGCCACGGTGAGGCTCCGTCACTCACTCGTGTCACTTCATGAAGAGAAAAGTGAACAAAGGAGAAAAATCAGCTCATCAAAGCTCGACGCCATTCGCTCCGAAACGTGAACACAAAGTGCAGCTTCCCCAAGTTGGAGCGACTTCTGACTTTGACGGTTAAATGAAACCACGGCGACGGTCCTTCCACACGCTGGCCTGCTGTCAGTCAGCCGTCACCACGCTGCCAGCGACACTCATCCAGACTGACACTCGTACACAAACACAAACACGTGTCGGAGGGGAGCGACGGGCCCACGCACGGCACGACGGCGTCGCGGTCGGCCCCAGTGTCGCTTTTTCTCTCCCCCCCCGTTGATCCCAGAAGAAGCCTCTGTCTTCGGCTCCAACATGAAGCCGGCAAGAAGCAACGCCACCGGGAAATAATCCAGAATGATCGTCGGTTAGTTAACGGCTGATGGTTTACAATGACATTTGGAATTGATCGTATCGAGCCGGCGGCGGCCACGTGTGGGCTGCAGGCTTTAAGGATGCAGTGGAGAGAAAAAAAGAAGTCATTTCATGCTTTGTGTGTGAGTGTGTGTGTGTGAGTGTGTGTGTGAGTGAAGGACAATCCCACAGCTCAGAGGACACGCAGCACCACCGAGTGTGCCAGCTGCTTCCTGTGTGTGAATACCGAGTGTTTCTGCATGCATACATTCATGCACGCAGGTGTGGACGCTTACGGGCCGAGAAAGAGAGAGAGAGAGCGAGAGAGCGAGAGAGAGAGAGAGAACCTGCAGACGCGAGGCCGAATGGCGGCGATGAGCGCAACAATGGAATTATTTATGTCGTCCTGCGGGCCGACTGGAGCTGCCAAAACACGAGGGCGCGGCCATTAGAAAGCAGTCGGTGTCTGTCGCCGACGCAGACGCTCCCAGATGTGTGCGCGCGCGCCGCGGGGACGCCCGCGCACGCGCTTCGCCGAGTCACGCGTTTGTTTCTCAGATAGCTGTCTGCAAAAAATAAACAACCACGCAATAAGGACACGAGCTGCATGGACGGGGAAAACGCAGCCAACGAGCAGGTCGGGCTGAAGGAACCCGCAGCTCTGAAGGCTCCTCCGTGAATCCGGACCAGCTCTCCAGAGACCCCACAGCAAAATGTGCCACGGCCGCGCTCGCAGCTAAAAACGGTCAGCGCACGCAAACACACGTAATAAATCAAATCAGCTGCGCACAGCCCGGCCAATAAAGGCTTTTTTTGTCGGATTCGAGCGAATCTTTTAAAATGAAAAGGAAAAAAAAATCCCCGCGCTGCCGAGTCAAATATTGAAATCTCCATTTTTAGAGCGCCCGCTGCTCAAATGTCACAAGCTACCCAGGTAATTAGTGAACCTGCCCGTGGCCATTTTGACACAAATCATTTCAGTCAGGCTACATTTTTTAATTCACCGTGGATAAATGTGCTAATTTATTCCTCTCTGAATGCACAGACTCCAGGAAGTGAAACCCACTTCTCCCTCAAAAGGTGTTTTTTGGTTCAACTTTCTTGTGATCGTTTCAAGCGAGGCTGAGCCCAACGAGACGCTTGAAGTGAAGGAGGAAATGCAGAGAAGTAGCAATGTAACAGAGCGAAGGCACAACTGTACGTCCAGGAGACGCTCGGCATTGATTGGGGCTCCGAAACGCGAGCTGGGCAGCTCGCGGCTCGGTGGTTAAAGGTCGTGTTCGGGGTGGGAGGGGCAGCAGCAGAGGGCGAGTGGGGAACCTGCACGACGTCCACGGGCGGCGCGCTGACTGGAGAGGCTCCCGAGCCGCGACACTAATCACCTCTCGGCTTTAACGAGGTAAACGGCAGAGAACAAGGTCGGCGGAGCGCAATCACGCCGCTGCCCGCGTCCTGCTGCTGCATGCTGATGCTGCTGCAGCGGCAGCGGCAGTGATGGCGGCCGTACTCGGCAGCGCGCAGACGGAATCGTTTGTGGGGGATTTTTTTTGGGGTGACGGCGTTTGAATACTCATGAACCGGAAAGCTGTCAGGAAGCTGGTAATTTGGGGAGAGACGGAACACCCGGGGAGGAGAGTTCACCGTCGCTGTGATGAAGCGTTTCAGGGCCGGTCTGATGCGTTCAGCTCGACCTCTGAAAGCTTCAGTCTTGAACTTGTAGTCTCCACTGTGACCTTGAGAAGTCTCGGTCTCGTCTTTTAAAACTTTCGGTTTTGTCTCGATTTTGACCTTCAAATATCTCGGTTTTGGTCTCGACCTTTAAAGGTCGATCTGCTTTCAAGATCAAAGTATTCAGTCTGATCTCTTCAAAATCTTGCACGTCTTTGTGCCATGATTCTTTAAAGTCTCCATCTTGTCACAGTGTCGACCTCTCAGCGACCTTTTGACCTCCAAACGTTTGAGTCTCGGTCTTGACTAACAAAGACTTGATCTCGTCTTGACTCAGTCTCCCACAGTAACATTGTCAGGTTCGGTTCAGGACCTTCTAAAGTCTGGGTTCTGTCTCGACCTTTATACGAGTCGACCAGGCTGAGGACCTCCAGCAGCCTCCGTCCCCTCTGATCTCGGTGAGGTCCTGGTTAGGACGCGTTTGTTCTCCGCTCTAACACACCTCTGATGCGAGTTTCCGTGCGGCTCCTCTCAGAGGGGAGAATTAAAGTCGCTCCGGTGGCAGCCGGATGATTCACTCACATCACCGACTCCCAGCCACCCGTCCGCCCGCCCACACAGCCGACCCAGACTTGGCCCACGGTGGGCAGCCTGCCGGTGCCCCGTCTTTTATTGCCTCAGCCCCAAACGCATTACGTCTCCCCTCTGTTAACACCACATAAATCACTAATCACGTTAAATCCACAACCGTGGTAACATGCTGCAGCGCACGGTGAATTACCATTTTTAAAAAAAAAAAAAAAACGCGTTCAGACTTTAATAATTAATCTGTGCGAGCATGACATTTTGGAGGGGTGATGGAGCCGGCGTGCCACTGATTCACATGAAATCTGACGTCGTTGCATCGATGTGGCGAGTGATTCGAGAAGACAGCGATCTTTGCGCGGGCCCGAGCTGCTGGAGGACAGCGCCGCCGTACAGTGCTGCTCCTTTACTGTCAACAAACCTCACGGGGAAACTAAAAAACAATGTGTTGTTCATTCTGTTGCCTGTGTGCATTTGAAGAGAACCACCTCCACACTGTGAGTGCTTGATGCTTTTTTCTACTGCACATTTTTAGCAAAATTCAGCTCGATTCAAATCACTTTTAGTCTTCTTTGTTTGGTTTTCGAGTCCTGATTTATTATTCTTGATTTCAAGTGGGGTACAAAAAAAAAAATTGAACTGCTGAACATGACCAAACTGTATCTTTTGATTTTCCACTGAAAAAAATCTACGGAGGCCCAGAAGAGTCAAACAATGCAAAATCCACAACACAAAGATGCTATAATTTCACCTCTGATAATTCAGAACGCGCTCTTGAATGTGCAGAACCAATGAAACTGTTTCTATCAGCAGGATAAAACCTTTTCTACACCGTTTTCTTCACTTTCTGAGCTAAATTGTCATTCAAATCAAAGCCAGCGTGTGTGGATTTCAGCAGCAGTGCTTTTTTAAACTGTAACTAATTGTGTTGTCTGCCAACCGGGCGACTGCATAATTCATTCCACCACCAAGGTGAGCCGACAGCAGCGGCTCGTTCTACACTCAAAAAGCATTTCTGTAATTTCTGCTGGTGAAAAAATAAAAAAATAAAACACCATCTGATCTTTTCGAGGCGTGAACTTGTGAAACACTGTATTCTCCTCAGTTTCTCGGCTTTAAGAATCTGATATCAATAATTCTCCTTCCTGGCGGTGCGTCTATTTGCAGTTTGGTGACTTTGTGTACTCGCGCGTTTGAGCACTTTGGGGCGCGTGACGCGGGCCGCCCGAGGGGGTTTATTTTCCACCGGGCGCGGTCACGTATCAAAAATTCATGTCTGAACTCACCAGAAAAAGCAGGAGTTATCTAAATATTCCCTCTCATAGCCGCGCAGAAGTGTCGGCGCGCTCACCGGGGAAGCAGAATTTTCCGGGACATCGGGCCGCGGAGTCGACGGTGAGAAGGTTAAGTCGGGAATTTTCCTCTTTTTTTTTTCTCCATTTTGTTTGTTTTATTTTTTTTTTCGTGAAACGGCGCTGTAGGCCGGCGTGCAGCCAGCGGAGTGGAACAGCAGCTCACCAGCAGCATTTCCTCATTATTTTGATGTCTCCATCGGAAAAAAAAATGAAATCTAGTAAAGAAAAGAAAAGGTCCCGGAACAAGAGAGGGGGGGAAAGTCTCCGACTGACTGCAGGTTGCAGGAGTTGTTGGAGAATCCCGACAGCTTCTTGACCTTGTTCATCTGACAGGATTACAGTTGCATCAAAAAAATACACTGTCTGTCTTCCTGAACCTGAGCTGCTGCGAAGCGGGTGAGTCGGCAAAACTCTGAAGTATCTGGGCTCCGAAGGACATTAAAGTGTGCTTACGTAATCCCATGAATTATATATTCGAGTGCTATTAATTCTGCACAGAACCTCTCTGCAGGTTAAAATCTTGCACCTTCGCTAAAACTCCTGCTGCCATTTGCTAAACAAACTCAGCTCGTCAGAAAACGTCCCTCCACTCCCTTTTTTTTTGTCCCCAGGGGAAACGGGAGGACTGTGAGCGACGTGATGCATGAAGTGAGACTTCAAAAAAATAGGCAAAAAAACCCCAAACTGCTGTAATGTGTCCGTGACAAATGTGTCCCAGTGTGCGACGTTAAAATGTTTGTGATCGTTCTTTTAGCGCTTCGGACTCGCACAGCCAAGAAAAATTTGTCATTCAGGTCACTATTACTTCAAAGGGTGCTCGCTTTAGCAGCAGCCAAGTTTAAAATTAAACTCATGACAGCAAGAGAAAAGAGAGAGAGAGGGAGAGAGAGAGAGAGAGAGAGAGAGAGAGAGAGAGAGAGAGATGGAGGGATTGAGTCAGAAAGATCGAGAGAGCGAGAAAGATAGAAAAACATATTTTGCATTTCTCACAAAAAAAAAAAAGATGTTGTGCAAATTGAATGCTTTTTTTTCCAGGCCTGGAAAAACCCTGGAGAATCCTACATTTCCACAACAAGACGCCACAGTCGTTTTGTTAAACATTCATGACAAAGTTTGGTGCACTTGCAGTGGAAAAAAAAAAAAAGAAGAAGTGTGATTCAACACCAGCGAGCCCCAGGTGAGGAGCAGCCGGACAGCTGGACGTGAATATGTGACTGCATCTGTTTGCTGCTAACGCTGATGTTTAATGCATCTGCTTTGTGGCTGGAGAACGCTGGTGGGGGTATCTGTGCTGGCGCTGCAGATAACGGGATGGCACCACCTTCATCTGTCCCCACAGGGAGCGTGGCACGGGGACAGCCAGAGAGAGAGAGAGAGAGAGCATGAAGCAAGAGAGCGAGGAAGACGGAGCGGAGAAAGAGCAAACAATTTTCACGTTAATTAGCAGCCCTCGCCTCCCCCGCAACACAAACAATGCGGCAACCCGACGAACCAGAAGCAACAAAAAAAAAAAAAGAAACGGGGACGAGGCAGCGAGCCCGCGAACTTTAGGTCCCGACTCATCTGTGCTGAATCAGTGGCAGGCGGCGCACGCGTCAAAAACGACAGCGCGGTGGGATTAAGAGCGACTCGGAGGGAGTGGTGACAGCCTGGGAGAGGAGGAAACACACGGAGGGAGGAGGAGGAGGAGGAGGAGGAGGGGGGGAGATCGACGGAGGGAGGGAGGCGAGGGGACGTTCGGGAGGGATGGAGGAGGAAAACTGAATGGAAAGAGAGGGGGGAAGAGATGGAGAGTCAGAGGGAAAGAGAGGCGGAGCTTTACAGAGAGGCAGGAGAGGAGGAGGAGGAGGAGGAGGAGGAGTGATGAAGGATTGAAAAGAAGGAGAGCAAACAAAGAGGGAGGAGGAAATACGTCATGGATCATTCACGAGAGCAGCATCGCTTTTTTTAATGAATGTGTGTCACCTGTTCTTCTTTATGCCGACGACACGACGGTTTATTGACGTGTTGGTACAGTTGATTAAGAAGCTGTTCTCACTGACTGAACAGATTCACATCATCACACCTTTATCTCCTCCTGACTGTGTTTTAACAGGCCTCACAACATGCGTCTCAATGAGATCACCTGCGAATACTGACGTTCCTGGTCTATTGGTGGAGCGCCGCGATGCCTCTTCCTCCACCAGACCGGCCGAACGCCGCCTGATTTGTCGCGTGAACGCGGGAGCGAATGCAAAGACAGCGAGGCGTGTGAAACTGCGCTTTCATGGCGCCGAACGGCGTCCTAAATAAACCTCAGCCAGGAGGCGATTCATCCAGCCGAGGCCGAGGCGTGCGCTTATCGAGCATCGCCGCTTCGCTCATAAAAAGAATAGATCTAATCCCTGGAATCAGGCCGTCCAGGTCTCGCTGCCTTTTTACATGGCGGCCGGATCGATGGAAAGCGGCGCGGCTCAGAACGGCCGTTGATTTCTTTTCAGCGCGATGCGCACACAAACATGGGGGAAAAAAAAAAGTCCCACAATCCTCCTCTGGGTTGCGAACACGCACGTTCAGACACACACGCTCACACACACTGGGAGAAACGGCAGGCGTGCGCTGGAGCATGTGAGCGACACACTCGTGCACCCGTTTTGTTTCTTCTTTCGGTCGTTCTCATTTTTGAATCAATAACACATTACAGCGGTTCCTGAACAAGTGTAGTATGCACTCTGGGAATCATCAGAGCTCGATACACGCACATGTTCAGACCTTACAGGATGGGGGGGGGGGGTTTGAAAAAAACACACACACCATCTTCCATCTCCATCATCACAAAAAGAGCAAAACGCGCCATCGACGAGCTTCGACAAATTCGTTTTAAACTCCAGCCGCGACGCGGAGATGATTCTCTGTGACGCGTCTGATAAGTCGCGGGGAAATGCGTGTAAAGTGATGTACAAGGCTGCGAAAGTGCTCCAGCCTCCGTGCCATCAGACGCCATCACAGATGTAAACATTCGACTTGGAGCAGCTGCAAAAGCGTTCGAAGGAAAAAACGCTGTGAACCGCGTCGCGCCGCAGACGCTTCATCTCCCACGAAGTCTCGGCAAAGTGACGGATGGCGTGATGAGTTTGGAGCGTGGAGGCGACGCGAGCAGCTGCGACCACTCAAAGCTTTTACTTTGAAAGGCAGGATGAGTCTTTCTATCACCGACCGTTGGGAAGTCCCCCTTTTTTATCCCCCTTTATGTCCGAGCAGCATTAGCATAAATTAGCCACAAACAGCACGTGAGCAGTGATTAAGACAAGGAAGTTGGTTACCGACAGATCTCACCTCACGAGCTGTGTTTCCATGGTAACATTTTCTCAATCTGACTGAATTACAAAGCATCGTGAAAGTTCGAATACGAATTTATCCGATTTTGTGTCAAGCTTCCCTCTGGTTTAAGTTATCGCTTAAACAAAAGGACAAAAATGTGTTTGGGTTGAATTTCACATGCGTGGTCTCGTTTCCTTGAGCGGAGTTAAGACGTTGCGGAGCGATCGGGTTCATGTGAACGAGGAGGGGGGGGGGGGGTGGGACAGGGCGAACAGAGGCACAAACAAGCCGGGCACACGACGCCTCCGGCCCGCCGCCGCCGCCGTCAGCCGGGCCGAGGCTGCAAAAACAACTGCATGCAATTTTAAAAGCTGTCATCTGCGGCTGTGGCGAAGCCGGAGAGACCCGGTTCGCCCTCGGAGCCGCCGACACAACTTCAGCGACGGCTGCTCGTTCAGCCTCTCGCCTGGAACGCGACGGCTGCTCGACGGCTGAGTGGCATTTCAGCCGCAGACTTTGTTTGTACACAGCGAGCTTGCCTCTGATTAGAGCTGCCAATACGAGTGCGTTTGAATTAATTTCATCACACGGGGGTGACGAAGCAAGCGACTCCAGACGGGACTTTGGGGAAAAAAAAAAACAAAACAGCGCGAGCCTCGACTTTTGACTCCAATATAAAAGTTGTAGTGGGTGATGTGAGTCGGGTCGCTCGAGCAACGTCAGTGTGACATCGACGGGTCTTTTTTCCACGGTGAATTCTACTGAGAAATGTGTCAAAGTAAAATAAAAAAAGAGTCGATGCTGAAGTCTTGGATGAGCTGCAGCAGCAGAATCAGACACGAGTCTCCCGCAGCTCGTCTGACTGCTTCAATCTGCCGTCGACAGGAAACGCAGGAAGTCGAACGTGTGTGGATGTGTGTGTGTGTGTGTGTACGTCGACACGATGGTTTGTTGCCGTGCATGCGTTTGGATACGTTTGCGAGTCTGTGTGTCGATCTCTGCAACTGTCCGTGTTTGCGTCTGTGTTGCTATGGCTGCGCATGCACACGTTTCGACAGTCTCCATGGCGTAAATATCACCTGAAACTTTAGATGTTTACAGCTTGTGAAAGAGCTGCGGCATTTAGAGAAAGGATCAAATGAAGGTTCCAACCTCCTCGCGCTGTGTGTGATTGGGGGAGGGGGGGTCACTCTCAGCAGGGGGGGGGGGGTGGCTCGAACTCCCACAGTGAATTATCTCCAAGTTTGCCTCCTTAAGTTGATCGTCACCCTGCTGCCGGGTAAATTCAGGTAATTGGCGACACAAATGTCCTGCTGCTAAATCAAATGTCGACACGTTTGCGGGCGCTGCTGGCCTGATTTCAGCTCCAACGCCCCCCCCAGTTCGCTCAGACAGACTGCAGCCACGCGGTGAGTAAATAAAAACACAGCGCCTCTGTGCTCGTGTGCATATGAGGGAATATCACAGTGTGTGTGTGTGTGTGTGTGTGTGTGTGTGTGTGTGTAGTTTTTTTCCCTGCCTAACCAGCTCCTATAGACTAGTGAGCTGCAGCGCTTCCTCATAGTAATGGCTGGTGCTCGAGCACAGCGGCGCCGGTGATTCATAACTTTGGTTCACACTGCGTCCCACACACACACACACACACACACACACACACACACACACACACACACACACACACACACACACACACACACA
>JAUESF010046464.1:0-17246 GCA_032274765.1 Malacoctenus tetranemus | reverse complement strand
CAGACACACAGACACACAGACACACACACACACACACACACACACACACACACACACACACACACACACACACACACTGGTAGACTGTCTGAGTCTGAAGCAGCTGTGGTGCGAAAAAGTGTCAAAGTTTCCAAACTCTTCTGAAGGCGCCTTTCATCTTTAATGGATGTCGTTCCCACACGAGCGCCGATACCCCCCCACCCCCCCACCCGCAAGACATGAGACGCCGATTAAATATGTATCCGACGCCGTGGAGCGCCGGGCGCGGCCCACTTCCTCCCCCCCACTCCCATTGAATTTTCATGAACGACTTGCTCCAAATACTCGACGATCGGGATTCAAAACGATCGAGCCGGCGCGTCCTGCATTATTGATGGGACGTACTGTACGCGAGGAGGAGGCTCAGCCCTCTGAAACTGACACAATGGGTTCAGCTAGGCTGGCGTAGCAGCGAGGGGGGTTGTGGGGGGGCTCACCAAGAAGCACCCGGAGAACACAAACCTCCGCCAAAGGCCTCCCCGCCCCCCCCCTGCTTTGATCTCTTGCCTGGCGGACCCTCTTAAAGGGACCACGATCTGAAACTATCACGTTATATCGCCCCCCACCCCTCGGCGTGTCCCCCTCCCCCGTCCTTGGCCCAGGATCGAGTTACAGGTGCGCCGCAGGGGCCGTTAAAGTTTGATGGCGACATTGTTTGACGGGCCGCGGCGGCGTGACGGCAGGAGCTTTGAATGCTGGGAAAAAAAACGGTCATTTGATGTGTTTTTTGATTGTTATTTTTGGACTTTTTAACCCCCCCCCAAAAAAAGGGCGCTGTCAGGTTGACCAATAGACCCAATTAGCTTGGCGTGTCCCTCCAGGTGTCCTAAAGGTTAATGCTCGCTAACCCACCTGACGCCTGTGCCCAGGTGTGAGTTTGTCTCTTCATGGGTGTGAGCCCCCGAGGCGGATCCCCCACCGACACCGAGTCCCCCCGCAGCCCCCGGCCTCCGGCCGCCAGGCCGCGGACCGATCCCCCGGCGTCCCGTCCCGCGCCGCGGCCGACATCATGGAGGAGTCCTCGGCCGAGGCGCCGGACTCCACCACTCAGGATGGCGCGCCGCCTCCGGGTGAGTCTCGTGTTTGGGAACCCCCCCCCCCCCGCGCGCGCGCCCCGTCCCATGATCCGTTCTCCCCCCCTCCTCCCCCCCAGCCGTGAAGGACATCCACGTCCTGCTGGAGGGCAACAGGACGGAGGGCGTCAGCAGCCCGTCCAGGGACGACGACTCCACGCTGCAGGACCCGGGCACCCACAGCAGCATCCTGGACGACAACACCAAGTCCGACTCAGGCCTCCCAGAGGTCAGTAGCGAACCCCCCCCCACCCCCCACCCCCACCCCAACAGGGGTCCTCTCATCTCGAGATCTAAACATCCACTTTGTTGGCGCGCAGGGGAGGAGCAAGTCCAGCGGCCTTTGCTTCAGCGACGGGAAGAGCCGCATCGACTACATGCTGGTCTACAGGAAGTCCAGCTCTCAGGCGGAGAAGAGGGAGGTGTTCGAGCGCAACATCCGTGCCGAGGGGCTCCACATGGAAAAAGAGGTACCCCACCCAATCGGAGCTGAAGTCTGAAGTCAGGAGCAGCGAGCTGATGCCGCGTCGCTCCACCTCCGCCCACTGTTTTTTTTATTCTTGAGTGCAGCCATTTAGTTATTTTTAGGCCTCTCTCCGGTTACCTGCTGATTCATGCACCTTCAGAAACACTCCTACTCCCTGTCAGGCGGCGCGAAGGGCCCGACGAACAAAAAAAAAAAGGGAGCAGATCTGAGGGGCCAGGAAGGTAGCCGGGGGGAGGGGGGGAAAAAAACGGCCTTGTAGCCCATGTCCCACCCCGTCCCAGCCACTGTCCTGTCGGTGTCGCCCCCCCCCTCTCGACAGGCGTCCCTGACCAACAGCGACGTGATCTTCCTGAAGGTCCACGCTCCGTGGGACGTCCTCTGTCGCTACGCCGAGCTCATGAACATCCGCATGCCGTTCAGGTACGCCGGCGCGCGAGATCGCCGATATAGAAATAGATGTAGATATATATCTATAGATATGGAGGTGTGTCACCCAACCAGCATTATATTGTCCCTGTTTCTTTGCTGTTTCACTCATTCAGAAGGAAAATCTTTTACCTGCACCGGAGGCACAAGTTCATGAGCAGGTGAGCGGTTCGTCGGGCTCGACAGCGCCCCCACCTGATATTTTTGCGGTCGCCCTTTTTCTGTCGCCTCTGCTCGGAAAGCTGCACCCAAGGGTGGGTGGGTGGGTGGGAGGGGGGAGGGGTAGGGGCAACACCTTGCAGGCACCTTCAGGGCACTTCAGTAGGAAGGGGGGGAGAGGAGTCAAACCCAGAGACAAAGGGGAGGGTCCGTCCATCGTTTCAGCGGGATAACTCAAAAAGTGCGAGACGGATTTAGACGAAATTCGCAGAACTGGTGAGAAGACGCGCAGGGAACAGCTGAGCAAATTTTGGTGGTGATCGACTCAGCCGTTGATTGGAAACGATGGAAAAATGACGTGCGGCCACTTGGCGGAGGCTTGCGCTCCTGTTTCGATGTGTTTTTTCTGTTCTGCCTTTTAAAAAAGGTGTTTTTTTTAAACCAGCCCAGACATGGCAACGCGCGTCGCTCTCTCCCGTGACGTGAAAGGAAAGCGATCACTCCCAACTCTCATCCTTGCAGGATGGAGAAGCGCATCAACAAATTCCGCGGCTGGCTCCCGCGCAAGCCCATGAAGTTGGACAGCGACACGCTGCCCGACCTGGAGGAGAACGAGAGCTTCACCGCCCCCTTCAGCCGCTCCAGGATCCACCAGTAAGTGGCGCGTCGCTCGCTTCGGCGAGGCTCCGCCCACCAGAGAGCCTTTAATCCTGGTCTCGCACCGGGAGCCGGTACTTTTTCCCCACAGCACCTTCCACGCCGGCGTGACCGCGTGCCGGGGGTTTGTGAAAATGCCTGTTGTTTCGCCGCAGTTTCATCATCCACAACAAAGACACGTTCTTCAACAACGCCACCAGGAGCCGCATCGTCCACCACATCCTCCAGCGGGTCAAATACGAGGAGGGGAAGAACAAGATGGGTGAGTTGTGCGAGTGCAGGTGGCTCAGGGTGATGATGCGCAGCCACTCTTCCTCTTTAAGAATCAGGGCGACAGAAAAAGCATCTCCTGCGTCGGTAATCGCCCGCTCTCTCTCTGTGTCTCCTGATTGCAGGGCTCAACCGCCTTTTGAGCAACAGCTCGTACGAGGCGGCGTTTCCTCTCCACGAGGTAATTTTTTTTAATCCCCCCCCCCCGGCTGATCTCCTTCAGAACCTCCTTCACCCATTCACGCGCGCCACCTGCAGAAAAAAAAGGGGGCCTCTCAAAGAGAGACGCATGAACGCGGAGCGTCGGAGCGAACCGACGAGCTCGAGACGCTCTCGACGCTCGGCGTCGCCCCCTCCTGGCCGACGGCTGACGTGCGTCCCGTCTTCCACAGGGCAGCTACCACAGCCGGAACTCCATCCGGACGCACGGCGCGGAGAACCACCGGCACCTGCTGTACGAGTGCTGGGCCTGGTGGGGGGTCTGGTACAAGTACCAGCCGCTGGACCTCATCAGGTACCCGCAGCCGGAATCATCATAAATAAGACGGAATAAAGAGTCAGACCAAAATTAGCAGCTTGTTTATTGTTTTTTTGGGGGCAACATGTAGAAATCTGGACATTGTGCGTGGTTCTTAATCTCATGTGACCCTCCTGACTTCCTGCTCTTGCTTCCAGGAGGTACTTCGGCGAGAAGATCGGCCTGTACTTCGCCTGGCTGGGCTGGTACACGGGGATGCTGTTCCCCGCCGCCCTGGTGGGCCTGCTGGTGTTCCTGTACGGCGTCTTCACGCTGGAGCACTGCCAGGTCAGGTAAACGAACACCTCCAAACGAGCCCCCCGCCCCCCCGAGGCTTCTCAGGAATCAGTGTTTTTCTTCCCACTATGAGCTGCTTTCATCGCACCTTCCTGCTGTCTTCATCCTCTCTCTCTCCCTCCCTCTCTCTCTCTCTCTCTCCGCCCCAGCAAAGAAATCTGCCAGGCCACCGACACCATCATGTGCCCCATCTGTGACCAGTACTGCCCCTACCTGAGGCTGTCCGACAGCTGCATGTATGCCAAGGTACTGGGAGCATACAACGGAGGCGAAGCTGTCTCTCTTTTTTTATCTCTGCCTATTCATCATAACAGTCCTACTTTCGTCTCTCTCTCTCTCTCTCTCTCTCTCTCCCTCTCTCTCTCTCTCTCTTCTCTCGAGGTCACGCATCTCTTTGACAACGGGGCGACGGTCTTCTTCGCCGTGTTCATGGCCGTTTGGGGTGAGTCCCGTTTTTTTCGGTGATCGCTCCAGTTCCTCCCTTCGTCCTCCGTCCTGATACGTCCGACTGGGAGGGTGCTGGCGCCGCAAACGCGCACTGACGTCGAGTCACCTCCTAAACTCATAAATGTGATTTAAGCCTTAAAAAAAAAAGGCTTCTATCTTTATCCGATTTGTTCTATTTCAAGAATCTCGTGAAGGAGAAAGAGAGATATCAAAGAGTTGCAGTCCTGGAAAAAAAAGATCCGTTTCAAAACGTGGACGTTCGTCAGTTCTGAACGAGGTCCCAGTGCAGGAAAAGTGGGCGCAGCGTCTCCCGGGGGTCCTCGTATAGTTCCACTGCGACCGGCATGGCGGGCGGCGATGTGACGGGCTGGACGGGAGGCTTGTAGATGTCTGGAAGGGTCAGAACATCAAAGGGGTCACGTGTGAGTGTAGGGGGGCGCCACAGGGGGTGTGCGCTCTCTGTTCTTTCATCAACGCCCTCACCGCCGACTTTTTTAGCCGCGTCCGGGTGCTCCAGAGCCTCCCGCGCCCTGCGCTCGGCCCTCCAGCACCTCTGCATGAAGAACAAGGCTAAACACAGCTGCAGGGCGAAGGTCAG
This sequence comes from Malacoctenus tetranemus, assembly GCA_032274765.1. NCBI lineage: Eukaryota > Metazoa > Chordata > Actinopteri > Blenniiformes > Labrisomidae > Malacoctenus > Malacoctenus tetranemus. The sequence continues at coordinate 12,276 of JAUESF010046464.1, read as the reverse complement.
CACTCCCAGCACGACGACCGCGGTGGACACTGCGGAGGGAGTGTGGAGGGCAGAAACAGGGAAGGGGGTGGGGGCTAGCAGCCGAGATCAAAAAGACAGGGGGGACGCGACGCAGGCGCGTGAATAATTCACCCGCTCCGACATATTCAGACAATGCCCCCCCCCGATGCGGCGAGGGGGGGAAACCCGATCGCTTTTCACATGCATGAATGTTTGATGCCGTGGGTGGCGGTGACGGTACCGGTTGGCGATTGCGGCAGTGGCGACCCCCAGTGGGCGACCTCCGGGCCGGCGGGCCCCAGGGCCAGGCTGCGGTTGTGGGGCGGCTCCATCGACGCAGGTGGCTCGAATAGCTCCCGCGCGGTCCCCCCCCCCCTGCAGGCAGATCCTCAGTTTTCATGCATTTCTTGTGCGTGCGTGCGTGAGCGTCAAAGAGGGTTAATGCACCACCAGTTCAGAGCACCAGTAAACAACATGTTAGTAGAGAACAGAGAAACCAGTGACGGTGGAGCAGGTTTTGTTTTCTCACCGGGCTTCGACGGAGCGTCCGGTCGGAGCAGCGCTGGACCGTGCTGACCGCGCGGTGCCCCTCCTCCCCTTCCTCTCCGAGCTGCCCCCCCCCTCACTAACTCATTAAGGCTCCACAGAAGCCTCTAGGAAAGGGTTAGAGTACACCCCCTCCTCCTCCTTCAGCTTCAGAACACGCTGTCGCTCCGACACGGCGAGGGGAGAGATTGTTGCTGAAAGCTGCTGAAAGTCCAGGGAAGGCTGACCGGCTGTATGGGGGGAGGGAGGGAGGGAGGTGGGGGGGCAGCTGCGGTCCGCCCGGTTGGGGAGGGGTTGCTCGTCCAGATACCGAGCAATGTGGACTTTGTTCAGGAGGCTCGGCCCCTCCGTGCCCTCATACTGTCCCTGTGAATTAGAACCGACCACATCCGGCCCGGTAAACACATTCAGCCCGCCGTCCCCCCCCCCCGCCCGCCCGCGCCCGCGTCCACGCTCCCACCGATTTCCAGAGGACCCCCAGAGTCTGTAGCCGGTCGACAAAAACAACGCGAAGGAATGAGAGGGGTGGGGGGGTGGAGGGTGGAGGGGGAACGTGGATGCTCCTACGCTTTTGTCAATGATCTACGCTGCGACAGACTTTGTACGAGCAGCCAGGCTGCACTCTGAGCGCGCTCGTCCAGGCGGAAGGGGGAGTCCTAGCGGTCTGAGTGAGAGCGAGGACTCCGGGAGGGACGGGGGGCCGCGTCCAGAGGAGCCAGAGCAGGACAGAAGCAACCACACACACACACACACACATATATATCAGACCGGCCGCTGCTATCAGTGTGGCAGAGAGCCGGTCGGCCGATCAGGGAACGTTTGTGATGCGCTTGTACTGAAAACATGTGATTACTTCTACTGCCGGGGACATGATATACCTGACAGTGAGAGATGGGACTCCGTCCTGACACCCCCCCCCTTTAAAACCAGTTTATGACCTGAATATGGAGTCTTCGTCGCAGCCCCAATCTTCCCCACCCAAGCCTCTCTCTTGTGTTTCCTGCTCCGCAGCCACGGTCTTCCTCGAGTTCTGGAAGCGGCGGCGCGCGGTCCTCGCCTACGACTGGGACCTCATCGACTGGGAGGAAGAGGAGGTGAGTCGGCCCGCACCGGCTCTTATTGGGGGGTTTGTTTTTCTCATTGTTGTGGAAGTTCTGTTGTAGAAATGTAACGTCAACACACTCATCGTGATGCGAAATGACCAAAACTGAGTCGAGTCGAGCAAGAAGTGTTAAGAGTTGACTCATAGGACGAATATAAGCTGTAAAATGCTTTGATTTTGGAGGTTTCTTCAGGATTCCTCCTTCTTCTTGTCCCTCTCACACCAGGCCAGGACCGATGTCCCCAGCGTCCGTCTCCGTCTCCGTGGAGAGACAATAACGAATCATTTCCAAAACGACAAACCTCGCACTGAAGCTAATCGGCCAGTGGTTCTTGCTTAGTTCTTTCCCGTGCGTCGACTCGCTTTTGTGTGTCAATCACACTCAGACTGGCGGATGTGTTCTGTGAAAAGCCGCTCTCTGTGGAGGTGCAAGTGGGCGACGAGCAGAACACTTCTGACTTCTTTGAAAAAGCGTTTGTGCGCGTGAACGAGGATTTGTCGACGGGAGACGGTGCCGATAAAACGCAGCCGTTCCACGTCCGGACTCCCCTGGTTTTCTCCTTCTCCCCCGTCAGGACGAAGTTCGGCCGCAGTTCGAGGCCAAATACTCCAAGAAGGAGCGGACGAACCCCATCTCGGGGAAGCCGGAGCCCCACCAGGCCTTCACCGACAAATACAGCCGTCTGGTCGTGTCGGCGTCGGGGATCTTCTTCATGGTGAGTGCAGTCAGGCCACCGCCCCCCACCCAACCCCCTCCCTCCCCCTCCATCCATCCTGACTCGCTCCCCTCTCGCCGCAGATCCTGGTGGTGATCGCCGCCGTGTTCGGCATCGTCATCTACCGCGTCATCACCGTCAGCACCTTCGCCGCCTTCGGCTGGGCGCTCATCAGGAACAACTCTCAGGTGGCCACCACGGGCACGGCGGTCTGCATCAACTTCTGCGTCATCATGCTGCTCAACGTGGTGAGCGGCGCTGCACCTCGCCGCCACGTTTCTCTCTTGACTCGTTGGTTTTACGGACCCCCCCATCATTCATCGTTTTCATCCTCTTCCCAGCTCTATGAAAAAGTCGCTCTCCTGCTCACAAATTTAGGTAAGTTGCTTGCTCGCGAGAGCGTCTTCTACGTGCAAGGGGCGGAGCTTAATTGTGTCACCGGATGCATAAAAAGCTGAGAGACGAGGAGGAAAACAAACAAAACAAAGGAGAGTGAAACTGCTGAAAGCAGGAGGGAAGGTGTGTTGCCATGTTGTGTCTTCACCTCCCACTTTTCTTGCCCCCCCCCTCCCTCCCCCCCCCCTCCCTGTGGTGCCACAGAGCAGCCGAGGACCGAGTCGGAGTGGGAGAACAGCTTCACCCTCAAAATGTTCCTCTTCCAGTTCGTCAACCTCAACAGCTCCACCTTCTACATCGCCTTCTTCCTGGGAAGGTGAGACGGACGCTAGCACTGCATCCACCCCCACCGCGTGCTTTCTTCTTCTCTGTTTGGGCGGCGGCGTTACAGCACCACCCGCAGGCCCCCGGGTGCATGTACTGCAGCATTCGATACACTGGAATCGGCTCCCGCACCAGTCAAAACCAACCTTTCTTTATAGAAACCTCCAAAGCAGAAGAACAATAAATGGCCTTTTATTCCATTTCCCACTGAGTGCTTTGCCGTTGTTCTCCTGGGCCACAGGTTCACGGGGCGGCCCGGTGCGTATCTGCGCCTCATCAATCGCTGGAAGCTGGAAGAAGTGAGTAATGGCTTCTTTTTTTATTCCCGCCCCCCCCCACCCCACCCCCCCACCACCACCACCACCAACTGGGGAATAACAGCGAAGCATTATGGATCCGAGTATTTCTGAATAGGACATTAAGCTTTTACTGTATGCTCAACCGTCGGGCGTTTAGCCCACACCATCAGCAGTAAGAGGTACTTATGGGAACAACAGAGGACGGAGGGGGAGGGGAGGGGGGGTAAGAACCCACTGAAGTGGTCCACGGGGGACCCAAAGACCTGAGCCGACGCTTTTAGGTGCTGAGCTAACGCTCCCCCCGCTCACGCTCAGCTGGAGCGACGCCGTTGTGTTTTCTTCATGGTCTGACGTGAGCCCTCTCCCCCCCCTGCCTCCACCCCCTCCTCCCCGGCTGCAGTGTCATCCCAGCGGCTGCCTCATCGACCTCTGCATGCAGATGGGGATCATCATGGTGCTCAAGCAGACCTGGAACAACTTCATGGAGCTCGGCTACCCGTGAGTACGGAGACACACACAAAAAAAACACACACACACGAGCAGACCGACAAAAACAAATCCGTCCCCGCGACCCCGGCGGGGGCCTCGAAGGTACAGCTGGGATCACGCGCACGTGTCACGGTGCAAAGCATTATGGGATTATTCCGCCAGCCTGAATTGGATGATGTTCTTGTCCATATACATCAATTTAATCACCTCGTTCCCTGTTGATGTAATCGGATTTTTTTGGTTCACTAATGGACAGAAAACAATCAGATCGACACAGACGGGCTGTGTAAACACACCTGCTGACACTTTGGGAAAGCCCCGCCCCCCCCCTTCCCAATAATGTATCACTACATAACTGACAGAAGCCGAAGCAGTAGAACGAGATGCACCCAGGTAATAAAGTATCAGCTGGTGTGTCGTTTTAAGGCTGATCCAGAACTGGTGGACGCGGCGGCGGTTGAGGAGGGAGCACGGCCAGCACGCCAAGGCGGCCTTCCCCCAGTGGGAGAGGGACTACAACCTGCAGCCCATGAACGCCTACGGACTGTTCGACGAATACCTGGAGATGAGTACGTTGCGTCTCGCGCTCCGTCGAAGCAAAACACAACACAACACGTTCGGAACCGTATCAGCGCGCGCAAACCCTCAAGGTTTAGCCGAGCAGCACCCTCCACATTAATCTCCCTAAATCGGACACTTTTTTTTTGTTTATTTATTTATTTGGGTTTTTTCCGGGGACGCAGCAGCAGCTGCCGCCGCCGCACACGTCACATAATCCCGTCGCACGGGATTGAATTTGATTCGGCCGCCAGCGTTCTCCTCACACTGATAATTAAAGCCCTCCTTCACACTGGGCTTAGGCCGGGGCCAGTTAAGGCTGTCACACACGCGCACGCACGTACGCACACACACACACACGCACACACACACACACACACACACACACACACACATACACACAATCCAATCCCTCTCACACACACAAACACAAACACACACACACACACACACACACACACACACACTCTCTCTCTGACACAATCACAGACACACAGACACAGACACAAACACAGACACAGACACACACACACACTCACACACACACACACACACAAACACACAGACACGCACACACATACTCTCTGACACAATCACAGACACACAGACACACACACATGCACACACACACACACACAAACACACACACACACACACACACACACATACACACACACACACACACAGGTCACATCACATCATGGAGAGAGAGTGACACTGGACGCCTGTGGAAGAGATGAAATGGGGAAACAGACTGATATTTTCCCAGCATGCATCTCCAGGACACACATTTCCAGGTGTCGTGGCCGCGGCGCCTCATTCCACCTGCTCTCTCTCTCTCTCTCTCTCTCTCTCTCTCTCTCAGTCCTCCAGTTCGGCTTCACCACCATCTTCGTGGCCGCCTTCCCTCTGGCGCCGCTGCTGGCGCTGCTCAACAACGTCATTGAGATCCGCCTGGACGCCTACAAGTTCGTTACGCAGTGGCGGCGGCCCCTGCCGTCGCAGGCCAAAGACATAGGTGGGTGACGCGGAGTGGGAGGGGCGGGTCAAGCATGCACAACTCCGTTTACCTCTGTTATACTTCTGCAGTCTTTGTGAGGGAGCTCGTATCACGTGATCAATGCATCACATACTTCCTACTTCCTCTTGTTCGTTGGCTCTGCTGCCCTCTGCTGTCCGTCTTTAGGTGTTGCCACTGTTCTAAGATCACCAACATCAGCATCTGGAGTTTGTCTGTCCTAAAATCATCTTGTGGTCCTGATTTCACCCCCTTGGCAGTATGTTATATTGACCCCCCCCCCTCCCCCATACCCATACTCCCTGTTCTGGATTGTTTCCAGGGATCTGGTACGGCATCCTGGAGGGCATCGGCATCCTGTCGGTCATCACCAACGCCTTCGTGATCGCCGTGACCTCCGACTTCATCCCGCGCCTCGTCTATGCCTACAAATACGGCCCGTGTGCCGGTCAGGGCCGCGCGGGGGAGGGGTGAGTGGTGGAGTGGAGGTCGCGATGCGGCTCCGATGCATCTTTTTTCGGTCTTCTGAACGGCTTCCTGCGTCCCCGGCAGGTGTCTGATGGGCTACGTCAACGCCAGCCTGTCCGTCTTCCGGGTGTCAGACTTCGAGAGGCGATCGGAGCCGAGGACCAACGGCTCCGAGCTGCTCGGAGAGGCCGTGAAGTACTGCAGGTTGTGTATTGCTGTGTGTGAGTGTTCACACTCCGGTAGTAGAAGTCTTCAGATAAAGGTCTGACGTTCTCCCTCTCCAGGTACCGGGACTACCGGGAGCCTCCGGACTCCGCCGAGCCGTACTCGTACACGCTGCAGTTCTGGCACGTCCTGGCCGCCCGGCTGGCGTTCATCATCGTGTTCGAGGTCAGCGATTGGCCGCGTCCTGGTGGTAGAGGGAGGGGATGGGTGGGCACGCTCTCATAACGCTCGTATGTAAAGTCTTTTTCTCAAGCGTCTGAAATTGTGTTTGTACCTCGATGGAGCAGCTGCAGGTTAACTGTGTGGATAATGACTTGGATCACTCCATTACAGGTGAAAGCAATAATGTATTGATTTTGGGGACAAGCTGGTGGTGTTGAACAAACGCCACTAAAACACTGGTCCCAGGTGGGCTGCGAGGGCTGTGCGTGCGTGCGTGCGTGCATGCGTGCGTGCGCGTGTGCGTGCGTTTGTTGGCATGCCACATCAGATACTTTTACTGACAGAATATAAGGGCACACAAGCACAAGTGACGTGTGTGTGTGTGTGTGTGTGTGTGTCTTCATGCGTGTGTGTTTGTGTATGTGTCTGCGTGCGTGTGTGCGTGTGTGTCTGCGTGCGTGTTTGTGTCTGTGTGCATGCGTGCATGCGTGCGTATGTGTGTGTGTATGTGTCTGCGTGCGTGCGTGTGTGTGTGCGTGTGTGTGTGTGTGTCTGCGTGCGTGTGTGTGTGTATATGTCTACGTGTGTGTGTGTGTGTGTGTGTGTGTGTGTGTGTGTCTACGTGTGTGTGTGTGTGTGTGTCTACGTGTGCGTGCGTGCGTGCGTGCGTGCGTACGTGCATGCGTGCGTGCGAGACTCTCAGGGAAGCCTTTTGTCCTCTGGCTGACCTCCTCTGACTCCCATCAGTTGGGCTCCAGTTCGCTCCGGTGTGCACTGACACCGACGCGGGCGCCTCGCAGCAGCGCGCTCTCGTCCAGCTCGCTCAGTCCAAGGTCACGTTGTGAACAAAACAGATTGAACGTGTTCAAAAAGAAAAAAAGTCACGTCTCCACGTTTCACGTCCGCAGCACATGGTGTTCGCCATCAAGACCCTGATCGCCTACCTGATCCCCGACCTGCCCAAGGACCTGCGGGACAGGATGCGCCGGGAGAAGTACCTGATCCAGGAGATGATGTACGAGGCCGAGCTGGAGCGCCTGCAGAGGGAGAAGAACGAGAAGAAGAAGAAGGAGAGGGCCCACCACAAGGAGTGGCCCTGAACGCCACGGCCGGTACGCACCCGTGACCAGTTTTTTCACCACATTAACCCCTTGTTTTCCTTTAACTCTTCTTCTGCTCCTCTCTTGTTTCCCGGCCAGGTCCGGGAACGAGGTTTTCACAGCACAGCGGCGGGAGGGGTGGGAGGGAGGGGGGGGGGGACGCCGCCGAGGCTCTCCCCCCCGCATGTCCCATATCTTCCCCTCTGCCACGTCGGACGGCGCGCGAGCCGCATCCGGAGGCGTGGGCGCAGGCGACCCCGCGCAGACGAGACACTCCGACCGGGGGAACTTTTCCAGATTTTTTCCCCTTCACCTCGAATTTGGATTCTCAGCAGCGTTATTTTTTTCCCCTCCTGAATCTGAATGTAGATTTCAACTTTTTCAGGTTTTATTTATCTATTTATTTGTCTATTTATTCTTTTTTTAAAACAAAAGACAAGAGCCAGGACTCTCTTGAGCTTACTGAATGACGACCCTGTTTACAAGCCCCCCCCCCCCTCTTTACCTGCTGGGGAGGTCCCATTTTTTGCGTTACTGTACATACAGGTAGGTACATGAATGTCGGGCCACCCGCTCTGCTGTAGTGTTAGGACGCGGGGGTTTCCATGGAGATCTGCTCCCAAACACAGAGCACGCTTGGCTCCAACGTAGATCGGTAATAAACGTTATTTATTGTAAATAAACGGGACTTTGTCTTCTCTGTGTGTTTACATTGGGAGACATGTTTCTCGTTTATCCACCACCAGAGGGAGCTAGAGTTTCAGGCTGGGGTTCAGCAGCAGCTGCAGCGCCTCCTCCCACATTGACACAGCAGCAGCTTCCTCCAATAGTCTCACCTTGGTCAAGGTAATTTCAGCGTGTGTGGGAGTTTCCATTGTGGGATGCGTGAATGCAGATGGGAAACGGCATGGAGGACTCCGCTGTTTTGTTCGTATTTATACATTATTCATTGGTGGTCCTTCATGCAGAGGGAGGGGAGGAGTGGGGGGGGGCTCCCAGTGGGCCTCCCGGTGGGCCTCCCTCCCTTCCACGGGGGGGCTGTATCGAGTACATTCGCAGCGTGTAGCTGGACGCCAAGGCCGAGCGGCCACACAAACGGGCTCCGTGTCCAAAGGGAGTTCCTCCAAGCAACGCCGCTGTGATTAGCAATGTTTAGCCAACCCCCCCCCCCTCTCCAACACATCTGCCTATGCACCGTCTCCCACCGCGTGCTCATTCCCAGCAAACATAATCGTAGATTACAGCGCGGAGGCTTGGATTACTCCAGCGTGGCGGCGGCCCTTTGCACAAACTCCATTTTGATTATTAAAAGCCGGGGACACAAGAGGCAAACTGTTTTGTCTCCCATGAAGGCGACTCTTCCACCCCCCCACCCCCACCCCACCCCCGTAAGAGGATTATCCCCGACACACGCGCAGGAGTTACGTAAGGCTGTCAGAGGATCATATCGGACATTTATTCACCCCCCCCCCCCAACACACACACACACACACACACACACACACACACACACACATATATATCCTGCGTTTTGGCAGCTCGGCACGTTGCTGCAGGACCGGGAGAGCGTGGGCCAACTGAACCATGGTTCTTGTCAGTTGATTGTGAAAGTGTGCGCCCCCCCCCCTCTCCGCACACCCGGGGGTCCCTCAGACGCCATGCGAGTATATGGCGTTCACCGTTTCACCCATCAGAGCAGTGTTTGCAGCTCCGCCTCCACGTGCGCGCCCGCTCAGAGCCACGCAAGTCGATCACTTCCTGCTTTCCTGCAGGTGGATTCGGGGGACGCATCTCACCACGCACACACGCACGTGGATCTGACGGATCGCTCGGAACGGTCTCCATGGCCGGGGGGGGGGGGCCGGGCCCTGATTAAAACTCTGGGCCCTGCGCGCGCGGGGGGTGTTAAAAGCAAACGAGCGCAATTTGGAGGCAAACATAATTCGATGCATCCCTCATCGTGACACCCGCGTCCGGTCCTCTGGCTGCAGGGGGAAATGGTTTTTAATGGGCGCGTTTGTTTTAACGCGTGACATAAAAATGAGCTTTTTTTTTGCTTATTTTTTACCCAAAACACACCGCTCAACGTCACGCACTTCGCTCTTTATGGAAATCGCGCGCTCGTATTTGATTGGTCGAAGGCTCCCATAAATATAACTACTGGTTTTTTTTTCCCTTTTTAGCACAAATACATCACATAAAAATTCAGCAAATCCCTCCACGTAAGGAATATTTATGTCTTTCATGTCCCAACACATGCTTTTCCTCCACCCCCCCACCCCCCCACTGTGAACGTCAGCCCTCCACCTCGGTGCAGCAGATAACGAGCGGCGCCCGTGAGCCGCCTGGATGATTGTTTGCACACACGGGCACAAGGCGGCGAAGGCCCTGATGTCACGTCCTGGATCATCACAGCAAATAGCAGGAAAACAAACAAACAGACAGAGAGAAGAAGAAGAAGAAGAAGAAAGGAGAGAGAAAAAAAATGGGAATGGAGAGAAGAAGGGAACACTCCTGCTGTTTTCTCCAGCATGGTTGCCACGGAGACACACAGCTGACAAGTCCATTTCTATTCCTCTCCATCTCTCTCTCTCTCTCTCTCTCTTTTTTTCTCCCCGTGTCTCCTTCTGTCTCATCACTGCCCCTCCTGCTTCCTCCCCATTGTTCCCGCACACACACACACACACACACAACACACACTAAATAACGGTGTGTGACACTTGCAGCTGTCAAGCCGTGACGTGCCGTTCCACTCCCGACGTGCCGTCCACGCTGCCGTCGGTCAACGCCGGCAACGCGGACAACCCCACCAAAAGAGTGGGATTGCTAACCCCCCCACCCCTCCCTCCCCCCTCCCTCCCCCCCAACGCCCTCATGAACCATCTGAACTAAACTTTGGAGCCTGATCTCCAAACGGACTCCCGAGTCCTTCAAACTGTCAAATTCCGTTGTGTTGCCGTGGAGCCGTTCAGCTTGACATGATCTTGCTGTTACCGACACACACACACACACACACTCGCACACACCCCCACGCAGGCCAGTGTGCCACAGCGGGCAGATAATGAGGCCTTAATAACATGTTGACAATGTGAGCAGCGGCTCACATCCTGCCCAGACCGTGACCCCCCCCCTCCTCCCCCCTCCCCGCGCATCCACACTGATATATTTCATCAGACGACTTTTAAGGGCAAAGCTGTCGCCCGCCTCGCCCGCCTCGCCTCCCGAGGGGCCCCGAGGAAATGAATTTACAGATAAGACCCCCGGAGAAGGTGAAAGGACGCCGTCCCCCTTCTCGTGGAATCTGGGTCAGCTCCTGACAGACGCCGCACGAGTGGCCGTCGCATTCCCGGCATATGCGCCTTCGTAGCCCCCCCCCTGTCACCCCCCCCCCACCGCCACCACTTCCTCCTCGAGTCTCATCAGTGTGAAGAGGAAGAGGAGGCAGCACGCTTGCACCTCACACAAGGAAGCAGTAATTGTCTGCTGAGGGCCAGCGCGCGGCCTACTTACATGCGGCGCGGCGCGAGGAGACGTGCGGCCGGATTACCAACAGCAGCGATTGGCGGACGACGCGGGGATTTGTCACACACACACACACACACACACACACACACACACACACACACACACACACACACACACGGATGAACGCTGGTGGTCTGGACCCCCAACACGTCGTGCACCGCTGCAACTCACCTCCTCTAAACATCATGCACCGCTCATTAGCTTTGTTTACCACCAAGCTAAGAATAGCCACAATTAGCAGCTGAGCTAACAAATTCATACATTTTGGGCGGAGCTCGGGCTCTCCGTCCGAGGCGCGGCGTCACGCCGTTGGGCCGCGCTTCTGGGTGGAGTCAGAGGTGGAGAAAAAAAGCAGCGGCGAACCAGGTTTGTGGCCGGGTTCGAGCGACGCGAGATGAATTGTGTCCCTCGCGGGCTTCCGTCAGCTGCGATCCCATTTCTTCTCTTCTTTACGCCGCCATCATTAGTGTCTGATTGCAAATGATGTCACTTTTATTCATGGTAATCAGTCAGTCTGTGTTTTAAAGTTTAAAAACAACCAAAAAAGTTATTAGGATCTTGAAACGAGCGAGTTAATCAATCAACTAGTTAATTATTCATCCCCACCACCAGTGAAACATCACGGCTCGGTGAGGAACGACGGCGCTCGCCGCTCCCTCCCATTAATCCACTGTAAAACACATCCGGCCTCCTGAATAATGAAGCGCTGTGATTGGATGGATAACTCGCACGGTTTGCAGCTCCCGATGTGTCACAGATAACGGAGAGCGGCTGAGGCAAGACGTCGGGACGTCTTGACGGGCTGCTAACGGCCCCGTGTGTGTGAGTGTGTGTGTGTGTGTGTGTGTGTGTGTGTGTGTGCGTGTGTGATAGAAAAGGCTCTAAATGAGGAAGCCGTAACCTGTCAGCCGTCGGCACATGAAATAAACTCACTCCCATCCGGCTCCCAGCGTGGTTTCCGTGGTCCCCCCCCTCCCTCCCTCCTTTGTTTGATGTGCGATCAGCACTCCCCAGGTTACATCATCTTACTCGGCCTTTTTTTCTCTTTGGTGGGGGGCGGGGGGTGGGATGTGGGGGGTCTACGGAGAGACAAAACCACTGAAGGAACGGAGAAGAGTGAAGTGTGCTGCAGCTCCCCGGATAATGGATGATGATGATGATGATGATGATGATGATGATGATGAATACGTGCAATTTCCTCCCTCTCATGTCTGTGTTTGTTTGTTGTTTATTTTAGCCCTTGCAAAAACCCTGGGATCTGTTTTAACCATACGTGTGTGTGTGTGTGTGTGTGTGTGTGTGTGTGTGTGTGTGTGTGCGTGTGCGTGTGCGTGTGCGTGTGCGTGTG
>JAUESF010046413.1:0-17254 GCA_032274765.1 Malacoctenus tetranemus | reverse complement strand
GTGTGTGTGTGTGTGTGTGTGTGTGTGTGTGTGTGTGTGTGTGTGTGTGTGTGTGTGTGTGTGTGTGTGTGTAGCCACATTCTGATTAAAAGGAGTTACAATCACAAGTTGGAGCAGCAGAAACATGCAGTTAGCGTTGCACAAATACTGTGCAGACGTTGATGAGAAGTTGCTCACAGTGGAAGAGATCCCATTTGGCACATGGTGTGTCTTTCATGATCACATGATGTCAAGCACGCCGGGCCACTGGCTGGATAAAAAGGCCCAAAACTCCAAGTATAAGGGCTGTTTACACTGCAGGATTTTTCTTTTCTAATTTACATTCAACTTTTGAAAGCCTGACATTCCCACAGCTATTGCCCTTCAAAATAACATTTCCAGGAACCTCAACTTCCTCAAAAAACGCCCTGGTCAAGAGTAGGTCTTTATGAGATCACCCCTTTTTTAGGAAGCTGGAATTCCAACGAACACTGATCGTACTGGCCCCTACGGTGCTTCACGTTGTTCCGTTACAGACTTCATAACGAACAGCAGTTCAACACTCACAGAGTAGAGAAAACAAGAAAGTCACAAGTCTGGCTGATCAGTGCAAAGACAAAAAGGCTTCGAGTTTTTCTGAATTCGAGTTGAAATCCCACCCTTCATCACTGGGCAGAGCCAGGAGGAGAGAGTGCATGTGAAAAACATGCAGGTGCCGAGAGGTTCTGTCTGTTGATGAGGTTTTTCATCAGTAACTCGCTGATTCTGTTTCTCAAAGGGAACAATTTCCTTTTTGATGACAATGATGCTCAATCAGTCTGGTTCAGCATGGAGCAGTGGCCTGCTGTCTTTGCTGTCTGAAATGTTGAGACACCATGTATGTATGTATGTGTGTGCATATACATATACATACATATGTACACACACACACACACACACACACACACGCACACATAGTTCTAGACACTAGACTGACGCACTGTATGCACATCACCTGCTCATCACAGAACTCTTAGTCTCCCCCCCTCACACACTAACACCACCACCTCCTCCAACAGCCCCCCCCTCCCCCCAAGCATGCAGTGTGAAACCTTTCAGTCCAGTGTTTAAAGCTTGTAGAGGGTGTGGGTGGCTAGAAGTGAGAGTGAGGGGCATGATGTCGCTCAGGTGGATGCAGGATACAAACTGAGTTATATTACCTGTGGCTGATTAGCAAATACATGATGAAACTGAAGGGTGGCATTCAAGCTACCATTGGGTTAATCAAGCGACAAACTATTGAGCATTAAGGATGGAGGTAAAATTTGTGAGCACTCATTTTTCACGTAATATGAGTAGGGTGGTAAGCATAAAAACCATGAACAAGGCCAGACCCGGCCAAACAAGGGAAGAAGCGAGGGAAAAAGCCCCAAGCAAGCCCCTCGCATGCCGGATCCAGGCTTGGCATGGCTCCACACCTATCTCAAGCCAATTCCATCGCTTCCAGGAGGTTTCGCTGGTCATAGACCTTCCACCTCCAAGAGGAGAAGAACTCCTCTATGGCATTCAAGAAAGGCAAAGATTGCTGAAATTGTCACTCATCATAAACCATTCCCTAATCTGGGCTGCATGGTGGAGACTTACATTGTCCCACACAACAACATACGCAGCATTCCCAGCATGTTCCAGGTCCTGCTGACCCAACAGAACATCTCACAGGTTATTCAGAAAGTTCAGGAGATGATGGGTGGTGTATGGCCCAATTGTAGCATGATGGTGAACAACCCTGCGGTTGTTTGTGGCTGCACAAAGTGTGATGTTGCCGCCACGCTGGCCAGGAACAGCTACAGTGGCACGTTGGCTGATCAAATTTCTGCCTCTCCTTCTCCTTTTGGCCAGATTGAATCCTGCTTCATCCAAATATATGTACTCATGAGGTTGGTCCATTGAGTCCAGCTGAAAAACTGTCTACACACAGAAAAATGCAAATTTGTAAGGGAGTTACAGAGCATCCTTTCGACATCATTTCAACTGTGATTGCTTTACAAAACAGACCTTTTGTTTACCTGTAAATAATTAAATCTCTGCTCTTTAACCCTTTCTGAGTTCTGCTCAAAAGGTCCTCTATAGAGTTGTTTCACACACATCCTATTGCGTTTGAGGACACGATCAGTCGGTCAAACCATGGCAATAGTCCTTTAGACCACAACACTGTTGACACGGTTGGATTTCATTAGGAGAGAGCAAACACTATCACACAAAACAATGTGGTTAATAGTATTTTATTCACTGCTCCAACAGCAACAAGGTTTATTCTGCATCCGTCTTGCACCCGTTCTCTCTCTCAGGTCTCTCCAGCGAGTGAACGCCAAACCAGTGTTGACTCTCGTCTTGTCTCTCGCTCTATCGCTTCCTTTTTCTTGCTTGTTCCGACAATGTTTTCTTAGGTTTAGCCATTGTGCACAGCGTCCGGTTCTAGCCGCAGCCGGGTGTTTAGTATGTGACGTGAGTGCCATAAAGCAAAATGCAGACGCAACGTAAGGTTTCGTCCTCGCAACTCAAAGTTACATAGCGCAGTGGCTGAGCCCCAGGATGGCGCTTGGTAGTGACTGCTGGAAAAATGTGCTTCATGGATGTTGGTGTGCCATCAAAACGAGTCAGAAAAGCAGATTTTTGAGGTCTAAAAGTTAGTGGGACTTTAAGTGAGCTCTGCTTCCGTGGCTCTGGGCTGGATGACTTCTTCCTCTTCTGAGGGGTAAAAGAAGAAAAGGAATGGTTAATCATACGATTTTGCTACGACCCTACATCTGGATAGTTAAAATTTTGTGATTGCCCCTACTAGCAGGCAATAGAGAACTTGATTGAAGGTTCAGGTTATAGATTCACTAAATGGTAACCATTTCTCCATAAAAAGAAAATCTTGATGGCTTTGGTTTGCAGTCATTTCCTTCATTTATATGTGTTCTATCAGCCCTTGTGCATTTTGACCATGGTCAGGGCACTAACACAAGAAAGGTAACAACTTTCTCAGGCCCTTCAACACATATGTCATCACATTGATGTAGTTAATATAAGACTGCATGATGTAACATCATCATTGTTTTTGCTATTTATTTGCAGTAGCATATCGGGATGGAAAACCAATAGCAAAACTTGCAAACTGCGCACACACATGCACGCACGCCTACAAGCACACATGCATGCACGCACGTAAACATACACTGTATGATCACTCTTAATGGGGTTTCTTCTTCATTCTCTTTTAGATCGGGACCATGGTGTGTGGAGGTGCTGTTGGACTAGTCGGTCTCCATGTGTTGTTGGGGACCATTTCATTGGTGGCATCTTGGTTGCTCTGGAGTGACTCGACTTGCTTTGAGTATGTGGTGCTGCTTGGATGTGAGGTGTGTGGGCTCAGCCGGCTACCCTGGCCTACTCCTGTTGCCCTCTGTCTAGTACTCATGGTGCCCCCTGGCCTCTTTGGCCAATGAGGTGCCGAGCCTTGGTTTGGATGACAGAGAAACCAAACACCAAGCTCACCCTCTTCTCCTGTGTGTGGTTCTCGTGTGCACCACACACAAGCACCTTGGGGTCTGAAGATACTTAAACTGAGGAAAGACTATAATGGGTAGGGGTAGGCCAATGAGATGGCATAGCCTGTGGTTCCTAGTCCTGTCTGTTGGGTCACTGGTTTCACCGTCACCACGGTGCCCGGGACCAGTAGATGGACAATCGGAGCAAGTGGCCTGGGATCCCCAGCATTTGTGGAAGGTGGTCGGGGGTGGGGGACAGCTGGTGTGGGTGGTGGCTGGGCTGACCCTGGTTCTCAGCCATGTCCTTGCAGTCCCTGGGGGCTCTGGGATCCCTGGGCTGCTTGACATGAGGGGTGTGTCCTTGTGTCACTTGACCCATGAAGTTTAACTGATTGGCTGTGTTAGAAAGGCCACATTGTTAAGGTGTTCTTAATGTTTGGTGAGCTAAAAACTGTTCAGTTGGATTTGTTATTGGCTCGTGACCATATATCCTGCACTCTTGAATACAAGTTAGGAGATCCGATGCTAGTGAAAGCATCACACATGTCGGAGAAGTGTTGCTGTGTGAGTTAGTCTGGCATCATACTGCGGTGGATTGCCGGACATTTTCATTTTCCTGTTCCCGGTTTCAAACTCACAGTGGTTTAAGACTCTGCGTATGTGCAATAAGGTGAGTCTGACGAAGTTCCACCGTCAAAGTTGAGTTTAATATTGTTACGTGCTAGTATCTGTTTCAACTAAAGCTAGCACACTTAAGCTAATAAGCTACTGTATCTCTTATAAAGTGTTGACCTCAGGAGCGATGTGTAATTCATTTGTTTCCTGTAATGTATAGGGTGTACTTTGTTGATTGTTCGTTGTGTGTGATTACAGACTGCAGTTAATAAACCACCATCCTCCTGGACATCTGTATCTGTGTCTTTTAAAGGGGACACACACCAAACACCTTGCCGTCTCTAAATCAGCTATTTTCCCGGAGACGCCTTCTCTCCTTTTTATGGCCGTACAAGACAGATCAGAGCACCCCTCAATTTATGGATCCTACAGATGCCCAGACTGAGCCTGCACCCACACGTGCTTCACAGGGTACTGATGGGATTTTTCCAGACTTGATTTTTAGTTTTTTTTCTTTGAGATGAAAAAATGGTAGATAGATATATTATGTATTTTATTCAATCATTATTTTATTGCAATTGTAGCTGATAAAATCACAGTTATGACAGTCGCAGATGAGTTTTAGTTGAAAAGCCTTGAAAGTGAGTACAGTCTAACTTTGTGTCCTGTTGATCAAGCTCAACCCCTGCTGCTTATTGGATCTGATATAGATCACTTCCTGAGCTTTGGTTTGGTCCCCCAGGAGGACCCATCACAGTCCACTCCAAGCTTGGCTGGTCACTTCAAGGTCCCACCAGTATCGACCAAATTTCTGCTTCCAAGCAGCAGTGTCTGTTCACAGCTCTGGTTTTAGCTGCCTCTGAGCTTCTCATGAACGTGGAATGTCTCTGGCAGATCAACACACTGCCTTATTCAAGTGAGAAACAGGTGACCCAATCGAAGCAACACCAGCAAGCCGTAAACCTGCTCAAGACATCCACTGTCAGAGTCAATGTTGATGGAGTGCAAAGACGCAACACTGCTGCTTCACCGATCCAACCCTACTACCCTTCAAGCTCCCATGGAAGCAGTGTTACCAAGTCTTCACAGCACAGAGCGAAGACTTGCCAAAGACCCACAATGCCTTGAGGACTATTGTCTGGAGATACAGAAACTCGAGAAGCTGGGCTACGAAGCAGACGTGCCACCAGAAGCAGTGACATCAACTCCAGAATCCTGGTTTATACCTCACCGTATGGTGCAACACAACAAAGACAGGATCATTTTTAACTGTTCCTTATAGTATGAAAAAAAAATTTCTCAATGACTTTCCCCTCTCTGGACCTGCCCTACATCCATAGCTGCTAGGAGTCCTAATTCGGTTTTGGCAATACCTAGTCTCAGTGAGTAGTGACATCAAAGGTGTGTTCCACCAGATACGCCTTCCGCCAGCCAACAAACCAGTCCTGCACCTCATCTAGCGGGACATGAAGAGGAGTGAAGAACCAAAGATCTACGAATGGCAAGTGCTGCGATTTGGTACAATGTGCAAAGCCCCTGCTGTGCCATCTATGCCCTGCAACGGCACATCCAGGACATGAGTGAGTCCAACAGAGCTCTCATTGATAGTGTTGACCAGTCATTCTATTTGGACAACTGTCTCTACAGCACATACTCGAAGTAGGAAGCAAAAGATCTGGTTGATAGTTTACACCAGCTACTCCACACTGGGGGTTTGGAGATTTGCCAGTGGGTTGGCAGAGTCCCGGAGGCTATTGAGCATCTTTCATCTGTTGTGAGATCTGAGAACAGTGAGCGATGGCTTTTTCAATCCTGCACAGACTTTCAGGAGCCAACCCTTTGGCTATGATGGGATTGCTTCTGTGGCTCACTTAAGTGCTAGCAAAAACCAATGGCTCAAACTGAGCTTACGTTGAGTAACGTCTACAAGGCACTTGCCTGTCAATATGACCCATGAAGTTATATTGTACCTTTCACGACCAGAGCCAAGATTCTAATTCAGGATCTTTGGAATGACAAAATTGGCTGGGACGATCCAACCAATCCAATGGCCAGTGTTCTCACTGAGCTCACCTCACCCATCAGGAAGATTATTCTCTGGTCAGACTCCACTACAGTTCTACTTTGGATCTACTCGGAATCTTATCAGTATAAGGTCTTTATGGGTACATGTGTGAAAGAGATCCAGAGCCTTACAGATGTGAACAACTGGAAGTATGTAAATAGTGCGAATAACCCCACTGATGATGTCAGATGGGGCAAGACCCTGAAGAAGCTGTTCCAACCACATCGTTGGCACCAAGGTCCTGATTTCCTACACTACAAAGAGCATCACTGGCCAACAAGCCCATCATCCTACCCAGAGACAGATGATAATGAGCTGAAGAAATCCTCTTTCTGCGGACATGCGTCTGTTGATGTCTGTCTTCAACTCCCTGGTGTCAGCCGGTTCACCGCCTAGAAAGACTTGATGCAGACAACGGCACAGTTTCAAAGTTCCCAAAGTTTGGGTGGCCAATCCAAACTCCGACCACCCGTTGAAGCGGCTCACTACATCAGAGCTGAGAATCTCCACCTAAAACAGGGACAACTGGAATCATTCCCAGAGGAGGTCAAAGCTCTCAACTCTGACCCACCTTTACCAACCACCAGTCATTTGGGCACCCTATCTCCCCGAGTACGAGACAGATACTGGACTCCTCGGAGTAGGGGGAAGGTTACGGAAAGCAGAGCAGCTAGAACAAGGGTGGGCAATCCTGGTCCTGGAGGGCTGCAGCCCTGCATGTTGTCAATGTGTTCCTGCTCCAACACACCTGAATCTCGTTGGTGTCATCATGCAGCTCTGCAGCAGAGCATGATGATGAGCAGCTTATTGCAATCAGGTGTGTTAAAGCTGGGACACATTGAAAACATGCACGGCTGCGGCCCTCCAGGGCCAGGACTGCCCACCTCTGAGCTAGACCTAGACCACATACACTTGGTCCTGTGAGACCCAAAGCACCTGCTGACCATCCTCATTATTTTGGATTTTGATGATGCCCTCCTGCATCGTGGACCTGAAAGAGTGCTGGGTGAGCTTCATCATCGGCTCTGCATCCTACCAGGGAGGGAAGCAGTTAAGAGGTGTCAGTCACGCTGCATACAATGTGTGGGAGCCAATCCTTCTGTCTCTCAGATGGCGGATTTACCACCTGCTCATTTATGCCTCCAGAAACCACCCTTCTATTCGACCAGCCTATTCACTGTTAAGATCATTTGCCAGACCAAGAAGTGTTGGGGCATTGTCTACAAATACATGGCAACCCGTTGTGTACATTCAGATCCCCTGGACAGCTTCAACGCCGATGCCTTTCTGATGTCTCTACGACGTTTCATCTCCCAAAGAGGTAAACCCTTTGAGCTCCTGTCCGACAACAGAACAGATTTCATTGGAGGAGCCCGAGAGCTACGTGAGGCATTCAAGGCCATGGGCCCTCAACTGAAAAAGCAGTTGGCAGAACAGTAGATTGAGTTCTGCTTCAATTCCCCCTGTGCGTCTCACTTCGGTGGCGCTTGGAAGAGAGAAGTGAGGTCCATCAAGGCTGCACTCAATGTTGTGCTAAAGGAAAAGTCCCTGCCTGAAACAGTGCTCCACATAGTTCTTAGTGTAGTGGAAGGCATCCTGAATGATAAATCCCTATGTCTTGTCAGACATAGCTGATCTGGATCCCATCACACCCAGCATCCTCCTGATGGGACACTATTATGCATCACTTCCTCAAGCTGTTTATGACCCCAGTAACACCCTTGGGAGTCATTGGTGGTGGCACAGCCCAGTCCTCGTTGATCATTTCTGGTCCCAATTCATCATTCACTACCTGCCATACAGGAGAAACAGAAGTGGTGGAAAGATGGAAACTGAACCAAGTGGTGCTCATTGTGAATCCATAGCTCCCACAAGCTTTGTGACTTATTGGAAAGGTGACAACTTCTTATCCTGGAGCTGATGGGCACATCCGAACTGCTGCTGTCAAGGTCAAAGATCAGATATATGTTCGACCAGTAGCCCGCCTGGTCCAGCTTCCTAAACTGGAAGAAGAAGCTGAAGATTCACTTACCTGAGTGTCCTTTGTTCTTGGATTTGACTGTCTGAGCAGACAGTTGGGGGTGGCTGTGTTAGAAAGCCCATGCTATTTAGGTGCCGTTATTGTTTGGTGAGCAAAATACTGTTCAGTTGTCATCATTGGTTATTGGCTAGTGTCCATATATCCTAAACTCTTGAATGCACCTTACGAGTTCTGACCCTAGTGAATGCAACACACCTGTAGGAGAGGTACTGCGCTGCGAGTTAGTCTGGAATGATGATGATTTTCCCGTTTTTTGTGTTCAAACACAGTGGTTGATGACTGCTTAGTGGCCAGATCTTAGCCCACTGAACACGTCTGGGCAAAGCCTAAACTGACAGCATGGGCCGTCCCTCCCTTTGGCCCACCATCAGCAGGAAGGATCATGAGGAGATGGTGCATTGTGTTTTTGGCAGCAGTCAAAAGCAGGCCCACCCCTGGACAGAGCCTGGTCCTGATATCCGGCTGTGGGTTTTGGAGACACAGGTAAAGATAGGGGCTGAGCTGTCAACTAGTCACCTTCTGGTGGTGAGTTAAATCCGCGGGTAGAGGAGGAAGCCCAAATGACTAGGCAGACCAAAACGTATTGCGAAGGTCTTCTGGGAACGTCTACCTCTAAGAGAGTTTCCACTAGACTCAGAGGGAGACTGGAAACATTGAGGCTGAGTGGACTGAGGTTTCCATCTCCATTGTCAACATGGCACCTCGGAGCTATGGCCATAAGGTCTCGAGTGCCTGTTGTGGCAGCAATTCTCAAAACAGTGGTGGATACTGGCAGTAAAGAATGCCTAAGGAAGGAGTCCTACCAGGCTTTCTTGGCCTGTGGGAATCCCAAAGCACCTGTGGCAGGACTTGAAGAGAATACTGAGGTGATCTATTGATCGGTCTCAAAGAGGTTCTGGCACACCATTCATCATCTTAGAAGGGGAAAGTAGAGCTTTGCCAGCACTGTTTACAGTGGTGGTGGGGAGCTGTTGACCTCAACTGGGGATATTGTCGGGTGGTAGAAGGAATACTTTGAAGATATCCTCATTCCTACTGACATACATACATACATACATAGAGGAAGCAGAGGCTGGGGGCTTGGAGTTTGACTAACTCATCACCCGGGCTGAGGTCAAAACACTGAAAATGGATGGAATCCACCCTGGATACTCCAAGTCTTTGGATGTGGCAGGGTTTTCTTGGCTGAGACGCCTATGATACATCAAATGGCAGTTGGGGATGGTGTCACTGGATTGGCAGACTTCAGTGCTGGTACCATTTTTCAAGAAGGGGGACTGAAGTGTGTGCTCCAACTGGGCTTGTCTTGATTGATTGAGCTCCCGATCGATCGGGCCTGATCAGGTACTTTTGAATAGATCGGGGAAAAAATACCGGGATATATTTGCTATATGTCTTTAACTTGTCCGGAGGCCAGTGTTTCAGTTTTTAATAACACAGACAGTTTTGTAGGCTAATAATGACATAACCTGTGCTTTCATTTATTGTTGCACCGTGCAAAAAAACTTGTTGCACAACAGTGATGTGTAGATTTGCTATTGGACAAAGGCTACAAAATTGTGAAAAGCGCTAACAACAAGGCTTGATGGATTCAGCTGAACAGGGACGATGTCTGGAGTTCGGAAGCATTTCAAACTTGAAAGCAAAGGCAGTGGAACAGCCTGATGCAGAAAGAACAGGGCTTCATTCAACACAACAAACCTTATTCGCCACCTGAGAACCAAATATCAACAAACATACAGTCAAACAGCCAAATGAATGACAAACTACCTCTTTTGAAGTGAAAACATTTTTCTATTTGCACTCTTCAGCACTTAATTTGTTTTTAATTGCATGTTTTTCTATATTTTGTGGCACATCAATTCCGACAACCTTTGTTTGATTCAGTCCTGCAGATTGTCCATATCCATAGATAATAAAAAAGAAACTTGGGACACCTTTCTTTAGTTTTAGTCCATTTTTTTCTTATTGCACTGCCATAATGTATCTGATCTGGAAAAATGATCAGAATTGTATTGGGAGTAACAGCAAAAAAAAAAAAAAAAAGGTAATTGAATCGGGAAAAATGGGGATCGGTAGATACTCAAACTCAAATGGCTGTGATTGGATTGGGAGCAAAGAAAACCTGATCGGAACATCTCTAGTTCCAACCACAGGGGGGCTACACTCCTCAGTCTCCCTGGAAAAGTCTATGTTTCAAACACAGGTGGGCCTTTCTGTGCAGTTTGTTCCCTCTGGGCACTCCGTTTCCTCCCACAGTTGAAGAAGATGCAGGGGGTCGATTGGTGACTTTAAATTGTTGGTGTGAATGGGTGTGTTAGGATGTCTGTCTCTTTGTGTTGTCCTCTGATTAACTGGATACCTGTCCAGGGTGTCTCCTGCCTTTGTCTGATACAAAGCCCATCAACATAGTATCAATGGTTCGGAAGAAGTTCAGGGTACAGAGATGGGAGTGAAAGACATGGTTATTCTGAGGATCAACACAGGAGAAATACTAATTCAAATCACCTTGACACAGTGTATATTCATTGTAAGCTGATAGGAACCATAACCCAAAACAAGACTTGGTCATAGGGTGTTAGGCCAAAAAACAAGGCCTTGCAATCACAGAGGTACAACCAGCAAACAGCAAACAATCAACCTGATACACTAACCCCCCTGGGAGAGAGAGGTAGAACATCCCCAGCATCATCGACATCAAAACCCCCCTATTTCAGCAAAATGTCCCAGAAAAACGTTCAGGATGAAAGAAAACCCACAAATGACTTTGACTGAAATGCAGGACTCTAAAAATAAGTAGTGTACCTGTATCACAATGAACAATAAGGGAAGCACTTTAAGAGAAATGGGCTGCATGGCTAAGTCGTCAGAATTAATGTTATACTTTTGTTATGATCCCCTCCTCCTGCCTGTGGTTTTTCTGTTATGTTGTGTTTCTCTTCCTGTGGAGGCCGGGCCACAGGGAAGGCCACTGCAGTCTGCAGAGTGGCAGAGGGAACACTTGAAGCCACTCATTTTTAGAAGTGAAGCTATGTAAAGGGGAGCTGAGGCCTCAGCAGCTCTGTCTTTCTGTCACTCCTCCACGGGGACTGCCTTTGTTTAGTTTAGTTTCTTTGTTGTTTTTTTTTTTTGATAATTTTGTTTTGAACTTTCCCAAAATTGCAAACCTGCATTACATTCATCTCACCACATGCATGCACTGATCCACAACCTTCAGGTTTTATATTATTTTGTAACAGTTAAAATATTTGTTATTTCTGACAAAATACATGTGTGGCCTTTCATATTTTTCCAGGTACTTTGGCTGTTTTGTGACACTATGCATGTGTCACACAGAGATGGGTAGCTGATGGGGTTTTTTTTCGGGGGGGGGGGGGCACCTACTAATGTCCAGGAAACTTGGTTTCAGCATGGTAGGATGACGTATGTTATTGGAAAATACTGGAGAACAAACTGAACTCATCAGCCTGTAAGCTGTGCAGGGAATGACGTGATGATCGGAACGGTAACAATCACATTCACACGAAGTGAAGCACATAAGTGTTTTGAAACTTCTGTGCACTGTTGCCATATGAACTTGACAGCCTATGTCACAGAGAACATGAAAGCAAGATGATTTGCCTAATTACCACTGCAGAAACCGAAATCACGTGATCCTTAGTAGGCCTTCTTTACTTTGTGCCACACCGATGGGTATGAAAAGGGCATAACTGGTGTGATAACATATACAGCTACAGCAAGCAGTCAAAGAAGCATTTCCAAGGTCCAAGTGCCTTTCCAAGTTCTAACTATTTTGCAACCATATCGTGTAAAAATTTGCTCATTATATTAATAGAATTGTTTTTGAATTCTACTTCAATTTTTATTGCTTTAGCATAGTTTATTTACCTCATTTACATCATGAAAATAGGAAAGCTGATCATCTTTTGTAACTGTTGAAATATTTTCAAGCTCACATCTCAACACTTTTTCTTCAACATGATGGTTCCATATCACTGCTGTATTAGTGATACCAGCTATATTTCCACTAGATCCACTGTAATTTTGAATCAAAAATAAAATAAGGAGCATAGCACATCATAATGTTGACTGTCTTTGTTGGTAGACTGAGAATGGATAAATAAATTGTTATGATCCACAAAGCAACATACACGTCACACAATCTGTCGCGAGTTAAGAAGCATGATAGTGTGCACATGGTTGGCATTCTAGTCTTACTTCAATGAACCAGTCTAATAAGTCTGTGTCTGTGTCTGTATTTCAACAGGTGCGTGCCAGTGCCATAGCTCAGGATGCGGATCAGAACTATGACTATGCCAGTAACAGTGCTGTGTTGCATCTGGAGCCAGGAGACGAAATCTACATCAAACTAGATGGTGGCAAAGCCCATGGAGGCAACAACAACAAATACAGCACCTTCTCTGGGTTCATCATCTATGCTGATTAGACAACTGTCACTGTGATGACCCACTTTGTTTTTGGCTCATGGCCCAGTCCTGTAAATCTTTCCTGGACAAATCAAATTCAACAAAGCTGACTCACAAACGACGGAAGACACATTCTGAATGTTATTCTCTGCTTCCTGCCATCACAATGGCCCTCAGTCAAAGCAACATTGGAATTCTCGAACATCTCCTACTTGTACCAATATGTCATGTGGGAATTGCAGCTGATGGAATTGTGCTGGTGAAAGGATACCTGTCAATAGGTCAACTTCTCCACAGAAAACATGTAATGTCAGTGACAGGAAGCAAAGAGGAAGTCAAACCCGATCCAGAAACAAAAATGTCACTGAGGCTGACCTTATCATGATAAAAATAATTGTTTTGATAATTTAATGCAGGCTTTTTTGAGAAATCCATGTTTTTTTTAAACCATTAAATATGAAAACAGACTTTTTTTGGTCATATCTGAAAAGTACAGATTCAGTTTGTACTTTTTCCATTTTCATCTACAGGCCTACTAGTCAATATAAAGACAAGTACATGCAATAAACCATCTAGCAATGAAATTGATGGGCGTTTGGCAAACAATGGCTGCAACATGATGATCAGGATAACCGAATCCTACCCAAAATTATTTTGGAGTGCCATACTTGCCAAACATTTAGGTATAAACACAAAATGAGGGAAGTTTAAAAAACAAACAAATGTGATTGTATAAATTTGCTGACGAGTTGGAATATGTAAAAACTCCAGCTGATTCAGTTGTGTGAAAGGGCAGGAAAGGTGACTTACTAACAATAGTAAAGTGAAATCCTGGCAGCATAAAAACTTCTGTTAGGGCAGACAAATGGCCATGTTCCAGTTTGTTTCATGCTTTTCATCTGCAAAAAAACAAAAAGAACAAACACCAAACATCCATCTAAAATAAAATACAGGGGGCATATTTGATTTGTGAGTAGTGTAGCTCCTGGGGGGAAAAAATACACATATATATACAAAACCACCAACACAAACTTAATATTATTCTTGCTCCACAAGTTTTTTTTTCGTTCATGACTTCATGTTGTCAAAACAATTGTATTGAACTTTTCACCTCAAATATGTGTACTGATAAAAAAAAGTGAGGCTATTGATTTTGTTTTGTTATGCAAGTACGGTCTCTGTACAGCTTCTTCACAGTCAGGTTTGGATTTCCAGGAGCTGGATGGACATGCTGAACATATTGATCACAAACCTGTCATACTGCACATATAACTAAGCACATTTTCTACAGCATGTAAACAAGCAACATAAATTACTATGATGATGCTTTCAGCATCAAAGTGCAATTGTAGCATTCAAAATCCTGATTTCCTTGTACATTATTTTATTTGTGGTGCATATTTTATAGTGTACTTAGCAAGCACAATATTTTTGATGCATATTTCCCAGTGTTTCTTGCATATATGTGAACTGAAAACACTATGCAGAAGTAGGGAGTAACAATCATCTAGCTTATAACAACTGAAGGATCGAAAGCAGATCACTGTTTTTGCAATTTTGTGTAAAACTGTAGTAACTATGCGCTTCATGGTTCTGTCTACCTAACAGGATTCATAAAAATTGCAGAGAAAACAATTTTAGAAAATCCACCATCTTGTTAATTCAGTAGCCACAAAATATCTCAAAGTTATAGCCTTGCCATTGTATTGGTGTTAAGGGGCTATGTGTGGTGGATTAGGTGTGCAATATTATGACAATTTAACAATTTACACCTGTGTTTCAACACGTTTGTGTGTACTGTTACCTCAGATATGTCTCCATTAAATGGACATAAAAACACAGTGTCCTTGTATGAATGTCATTGTCTCGTAATCCTACAGATCAAAGATGTTTGCAAGTACACCTCACAGACTACAACTACAACTTTGTAAACATACCAAGACCTTCAAGACTGATCTTTATGATATGCAAGACTTGACACAATCTTTCCGTTGTGAAGACACAGGTAAGTATACTAATCAATCTCTTCACCATTTTATTTTTATTTATTTATTTTCATGAATGTCTGCATTTCTTCTTAAGTATTGATGTCATTGCGGAAGGTGTCAATTTGTTACAGAATAAATGCATTTTTTTTTCTTTTTTAAAAAAAAGTAATTTTGATCATAACTGCGACAGTCACTTGCCCTCATTGGCTTCTGGCCATCTTGCTGGGGGTTATCATCAGGTAAAGTGGTGCAATGAGGGCTGTGCAAGGAGGACAAGAGAAAGAGGGAAGGGAGGAAAGAAGTGAGGTTAGAGCCAGCCAGGGCCCGAGCCACCACAGCCCAAGAAGCCAAACGGGACACCGGACGGAGACCCCAGCACGATCGACCAGCTCAGCAAGAGAGAGGACCAGATGTAAAGAGGGCCGGCAGCAGGGGAGATGGAAATGAAGCCATGGCTCACCTCATGCCCCCATCACCTCAGCGCGGAGAGGCTATTGCAGGCCAGCGCCCGAACACCCAAGGACATCCCCATTGCCTCCCCCAGGAGGTGATGCACTGAAGCCCCCCAGCCCCAGCCACGGCTGCAGCGAGTCCAAGATCACCCCCACCGGCCAACGAACCAATGGACAGCAGCTCCATGAGACGACCGCGCCTCAGGGACCGCGACCACCAGGTGTTCAATTCGGTCATCCTGCCACGAGGAGCCGGGCCCCACAAGCTGCACCTTGTTAAATCAGTGGAAACTCATCACCAACCCTATTCCTAAATTCCCTGACTTAGAAACTAACCCCCTGCACCTTGGCTAAGTGTGAGTGGATGTGTCATGTGATGCATTAAGATGGTCGCAACAGACAGGGAGAGAAGACCTGGAGTGCTCACCTCCCCAGGTGAGCAAACCGGGAGTGTCCCTGTCTGCTTTCCCAGATGCATGTGTATGTGGTGCTTTAAAATTGGGAGCAATGTGGACCCAATGGATGGGTGCCCTCTCCCGGGGGAGCCCGCCTGCTCCCAGAAACGCAAGGTTGAATGCATTAAAACCGAGTGCTGGAGGAAATGGGTTGAGGGCTTGTGCCCACTCCCATCCAGGCACTCAGACCCTGAATGAAATGTCCCTACCGTGGAGATCTGTGCACAGTGTGATATGTGATAACAAAAGAATTGTTGTGATTCTAAGAGGTCAGCAGGTGTGGGCCCAGCTCAAAGAAATGGCAGAATGTATGGTTCAAAGTGTCAGCAATCCCCGGGCGTGACCGGACCCCGGCACAGCCGGCGTCGACCTCGCGGCCAATGGAAGGACCCCAGAACCCACCTCCCAAAGGGCAGCAACGCCGAGCCACCGCCCCTCCCACCCGGAGCCCCCCATAGCCACCACAAAGGCCAGGAAAGCTCAGGAGCAGCAAACCCCGCAGAAGCACAACAGGCGAATCCAGGGCCCCTGGGCACGGCGACACCAGGACCACCCCGCAGAACGATAACAAGGGCAATGAGGCTGCCACCTCATCCGATGTGATGCACACCTGTAGGGGTGCCCCACAGAGTCAGGAGTGGGCCCACAGCCAGCCCTCGGAGCCGAGGGACAGTACCTGAGGCCTGCCCTGAGATCTGACCCCACAGGCGCCTCTCTTACCAAAGCTTGAGACCCCACCAAGGCCCCCCGAGGAGCCCTGCTGAGCAACCCAGGCCGCAGCAAATCGAAGCCCCCACCAGGGCGGGAGAGGAGGGAGAGCCAGAAGGCCGGCGGGGCGGGATGAAACCGAGATGACAGGGGGAGGGAAGACAGGCGAGGGACGGTCAAAGCGCCAGCGGAGCCCACGATCACGAAATCCCCAGGACCAGCCTGACAGGCACCGGAGGGGGACAGACACCCCCACCCTAGTCTGAGGGACGGAAAAACACCCAGCCAATAGTGGGCGCAGGGACGGGGCCGCAAGGTCCACTCACCATTTCATGGGAGCTTCCAGCAGGGTCACCATTAGTAACCAGCGTAGATGTTTTCGGTGACCTCTGCTTACTTGGCTCTGGAGGACTTCTTTCCTGTTCTAAGAAGTAAGAGAGGAAAAGAGAATAGAGATAAAAGGGATTCTTCAAACAGTTTGCTGTGACCTTACATTTGATTGTGAATATTCTAAAGTGAATATTCTAATGGCCACCACTTGCAGACAATGGTGATGTAGTTAAGTTTCTATATCCAAGGTTTTGCTAAATGAAAGCAATTTCTTTCAAAATTGTTTTTTTCCCGAGCACTTTGATTGGTGGATATTTTCTCCGTTGATATCTACTCTATTAGGAGGTTAAGCCAGAGCCTGGTATTTAGAATAGTTTTATATTTCTGGTTAACTAGGATTGTTTTTTGGCTGTGCCATAATATGCTGCAAGGGTCTGGTTTTGCCTGGATATTGCGCTCTTTAGGCCATCCCAATCTTGGGCAATTTGGCTCCCGTAAATGTGTCCATGTTCATTAATCATTGTGTACACGACCAGGAAAATGTCACCATTCATTTTTCTCTTTTCAAGACAAGAGGGACTTTTCAGAAACTCATCACCTCAATTTGCTTCCACACACACACACACACACACACACACACACACACACACACACACACACACACACACACACACACACACAC